>APFE030581922.1:154455-182064 GCA_000404065.3 Pinus taeda
TTTCCTTAATACAAATAAGTCCATTCTTCTCAATGATTTGTTGTTAATGAATTATTTCATGTACTCCTTGGTCTATGTGATGAATATGCTTTGTTTTATGAAATATTCAGGTGTTATGTAATCGTTTTTGCTTTGTTAGTGTATGCAGGTCTTAAAGTGAAGGAGGAGCTCATCTGGATCAACAAGGCTGGACTGCTACAACAAGCGTTGGACCTAAGGTAAGATTGGAAAACACTTGGTCTCTCATAGAATAATGTATATTTAGAGAAGGATTGCTCTTGTTTGGTTTGTTTCTCACTAGAGAGTCTTAGACTCCTAGGGAGGTTAGGTTTGTCCGCAAACATAACTCTTTCTGCATGACAGATAGAGTTGAGCAGATATGGGACACATGATGCTAGGATGACATGTTGATCAATGGACATATATTGATAGGTGGAATTCTCCCTAGTTGCGAGGGAGTGTTAAAAATATGAAACTAAGGTCAAATTCCACTTTGGATAACTCATTTTATGGAGATAATGATGAAATTTAATTCCTCTTTTCGAGAGGACCAAAATCGACCTAAAGATCACTCAAATGGGATAAGGGAAAGTGTACTTATGAAGGAAAGCCCACATCTGCACATTTAGACAAGGTTGGTCCCAAAGCTAATTGGATACCCATGGAAGCCTATAAATACGAGTGACCTCAAGCTCATTTGGACATAATCACCGAGCATCTTCTTATTCTCTTCTTCATTTATTGGCTCACACACGTTTGAGGCAGTGACAACAAGAAAGGTTCGCAAAGGTCCGAAATTACATGGTCTAGGGCTCACATCTGTTTTAGGGTTTTGGGCTACATTTTTTGGCTTGCATAGGGAAAATTTGACCAAATTTGTAGCAATCACAGGCTCAAGGGAGAAATTGGAAACCTTTATTCATACACATAGCTTCTCATCCAGGTGACCGGGAAGTTTGAATTAGATTTGACCGAGGACTGAAGTTGACCACAAACGGGAAAAGTTGTCTCTAATATATTTTGAATTTGGAAACATATTTATAAATATTTTTGGGTTGTTTTGCTGGATGATATTTTTTTGGGATCATTTTACTCTATGTTGAAGATTTTATGACAATCTAATAGAAGACTATTTTTCAAAGGGGTTTCCCCCTAGTGGGGTTTTTCCCTGGTCTTTGATCAAATTTGGTGTCTCTTGTTGATTTTGTTGATGTGTTGATTGTCTCCTTTGTCATTTCATTTCCCATCCACAACTTTGTCTCCCTCATTTGGTTGGAATCCATCCACTTCTATCTATCCCTCCTATAACATCCATAATGTATCCCCATTGTTCTATTTTCAATTGCTATTTATGAATGGAAAGACTAATTGTATTTGGAAAAATTTCTAATTGAAGTATTTAATTGGGATAAAGTAATTGATACAACATATAACACTCTGAAAAATTAACAAGGGAAGTAGTGGGAGGTAGGTTACTTAGCCTAGGAAGTGCTTCACTACATTGTGGAGGGAGGAGGGCCTTTGCATTATGCATTTTTATTTTGCAAGGGGATGGAAAATGTCCTTACTGTCAGCTAGAGGTACTTTATGCACCCTGCAAGGAAAAGGAAATCAAATATTAGTGCGATGAGTCAAAATAATCAAGAAGGGTTAAGTGACCATACTTGAAATGCCTCACAATGTACAGTTATGGGAGATGATCTTGAGAAGGAATTAGTACACAAGTCTTGGTGGGAAAGGTTGCATTAATGAGGCTCATGAATAGGTTGTGCTCATCAGCTAGTAAGAGGGCTAATGCCTTCACAACTTGCACTGGGCAGGAGGACCAAGAAGAGCTCCAAAATGAATAAGTGTGGGACCAATAGAGTAAGAGAGAGAAACACATCAGGACATGAATAAAACATGGATCACACACATGAAAGCAATCAATACAAGCCACAAGGATTCACAAAACTCATGAACAACAGTCATGTTAGGTTCCTATACCAATAGGAGTCATAATTTTAAATGACTAAGGTTAAGCCTTATAATATTGTACATACCTTTTCTTTCTGCAAATGTTTTCCATATTAAAAAATTAAAAAAATATAAAGAGGGTATGTCCTAAAAGAATAATCAAAGGACAAAAAGAATAAGAAAAGCTCAAAAAATGAAAATATATGAACCCCAAAAAAACAAAAGAGACCATGAAAGTGCGCAAGTCAAAATGCCACTACTATTTACTTTTATGCACAATAATGATTGCGTGCAGATTGTTGTTCATGCCACAATCCATGGAAATCAAACTATTTAATCCTGATTATACCATGCTTTGAATTTTATGTTTATATTTAGAGAATAAAATATGACCAAACAGTTTAATCTTGGCAGATCAGTAGATATGTAGAGAAAATAAAAGGAGGTCATTAGTTTTATCTGAGCCTTTAGATGATATAAGGTTAGAATTAGATAGTCTACTTTGTAAAAGAAAGGGAATTGATAAGGGTTTGCTAGCCTAAATGCACCCAAATGAAATGAAGCAAAAATGGTAGGATGAGTAAATGGGTAAGTAGAAGAAAGGTTGCAGAAATATCAAGTGATTATTTATTTAACATCCCCTCAAGCATTTCACCCCTCTACTTACTAATTTCCCATAAATAAGTTCAAAGTACTTAAATCCTTTAAGTCAAAGAGGCTCAGAGCATTTCTTTGACTTTTGGAGAGGACCAGACCCTCAGCTTAATGGCTTATGGAAACGGGTGCTAGAAACCCCTTAACGGAAATTCATCTCCTTTCATTTCCCCTCATTAGTCTAATAAAACCCCTTTTCCTAAGGTTAAACTTCATTTATCTAGGAAAAGTAAACCCTCCCCACAATTAAACATATTTCATCCAAAAACCCACAAAATAATTTTATCCTAAGTATTGAATGTAAATGTAAAGCATGCAAATGTTACATGTTACATTATGCTTAAAGGATATTACCCACTCCGCTCATTTCATATTGATTTCTAATTTTAATGTATAAATCCCCTATATTACCTTTTTCTCGTATTAATTAATTCTTTTATGTAAATAACTGACCCCTAGTTTAGTTATAAACTAAACATTTTAGCCCATATCCCGACAAAATTTATTAATCTTGTCATTAACCTCACTTGATTCCCTAATCCCGCGATTAAGCCTCGCCCGATCACTTAACCCAATATTAATTCCTAAACTAATCCCATACCGCCGAAGGTTAAACCTATGGGCCCCCTGAAAGCCTTTCCTTTATCCCCCGTGCAATTCCCTCGCCCGAATCCTGTTTGATCATCACCCCCCTCATCCAACGACCTACATACATATCGGTCAAACCCGATCGCCGATATTTACCTGCCCGATAAAGCGGTTTTTTCCAACCACCCAAATGATATGTGTCACACTCTATGATAGATCAGGTGACCCCTCCTAAAAACTGCCCACGCCATAAAAGCGGTGCGATGACCCCCCAATACCGCTTCCCCAATTAACTGAAAAACCACCAAATGTTCATTTGTAAATGAACCCGCCAAAAGCAATTGTTTTTCCATAAAAGGCCGAAAAACCCTCTTTTTTCCCTTTTCACACATTTTCTTTGTAAAACTGTGAAAACCTTTACAACTCTTGCAAACGCCGAATTGACCAACAGACCTCCAAATTCTCTCCAGAAATGCTGCAGACAACCCCACTGACCTCCCAGTCTGTGTCAGAACTATACAAACCTCTGCAGCTACCGTGAACCATCAACTTGAAGACAATTTGTCCAATTCTAGGTATTTCGCCATAGAATACCACTCCCTGTTCACATTTGGAAAAATTCAGCCCGTTAAGTAATTTCATTAAGTCAAATTAATTGAAAATTACCTTAAATTTAAAAACACCTGTAGCCAAAACCCTTTGAAATTTCCCAATTTCCATTAAACCCCTAGTGCCTAATTCAAATCCACAAGAACTGAATTTTGGCTACCCTTGTTGCCATGGACGTCCAACCTGTGATGACTCCACATTTAGACTTGGACCACCTTCCCCTGGCTGACAGGGAATTGCAAATAAAAGATACCAGTGCATTAGAGCTCCTGCTCAAAATTCATTGCTTGAGCAGAGACAACTACCTGAACCATTCAGATGACATTGGCCTTTGGGAGTCCAATTTACCCAGATATCAGTTCCCCGAAGTACATCTCTTCCCAAAAATTGTCCACATGTGCCATCCATGCTACGTCCCTAGCCATAGAACTATCATGTCTCATGACCAAAAGGTTTTGTTTACCATCACAACTGAATCCATAAATGAAATGTTACATTTTCAACAAGGACCCAATCTAACCCCACTCTCAATTGGGGATTTGATAGACCAGTACACCAAGTTATATCCATCCAGATTAGCCCAGTTACTCCAAACTTTCATTGTAGAAGAAAAACACCTTCCTAAAGGTCCCCCTCCATATATGTCAGCTATTTTCTCTACAAGGGGCAAGCATATTGTGACCATGATGTCATGCATTTTGGGATACACTACCAGTGAATACATTGATGAGCTTATACTTGCCTTCATGTCCATTTATACCCCAGGAGAACCTCCCACTGTTTTGTACAATTATGCTGAATTTATAGTTGATAGGATGCATGAGAAATTCACTAGAATGAGAAATGAAAGAGTGTTTAAATACTCCTCTGTCCTCTATCATATGTTCCTATACTACCAACCAGACATATTTCCTTTCACTCTCTAGAAGCTTGATACCAAAGGCCAGCCCAGGTCTGTCATTTTTTGGACCCCATTATTCCACAAATTTGGATCACCATACACTTATTCAGATTTTATAGATTCTTTTGTACATCCAGTCATGACTATGATTACAGGAAATCCTCCACCTAGGATAAGTCCAGAGATAAAAATGGTCCTCCAGCTATCCAAGCAAACCAAAGTACAAGATTGGTCCCTGTACCAAAACCACACAAAGATAAGGATCTATGGGTGCCAACTTGCACCATATAAGCTACCCAAATACCTCCCCATGAGGTTATTTGCTTTGGAATATTATAGGCAAATATTGAACTCAAATGAAGTAAATTTTGTTTCAACAAAGAAGAAAACCCAATTGAGAGTCAAAGATCAATTGGGCCCTTTCATCTATAATTCAAGAGAAGCAGGGGAGGAAGAAGATCACATATTGCAAGAAACGAAATTCCAAAAGAGTTTCATGTGGAGATATGACCCTCAGGGATTCATGACCAGACTTAGGAAAAAGGCCAAATTCGGGCCTTACATTCATCACCCCATTCTTGAAATATAAGCTTATTCCAATCAGTCTATGTGGTTGTAGAACACTCTTATAGATAGAGAGTACAAAGTTAGAAATTGAGAATACCTTGATTGATATAGAGAGGAAACTTGATGAGAGCTCATTTCTATAGGTACCAGAATAGTAAGAAGCCATCATGATCACCCTTCTTATCATGCAGACTCCCCAAAACAAAGAAATAAATCCCAAGAGAAACAAAGAAGGAGATTCTACTTTAGGCATGGATACATCTAATTTGCAACAGGAAGCAAGCCAAAGCAAGAGGCCAAGGCTAAATCCTGCCTCTGAACAGGAATATACAGAAGGATCAGCATAGGTGACCAACATAGAGGTAGATAAAAGTAGGCCCACAACTCCATCTAGAGACATACAAGAGCCATTCACATCATAGACTTAGATGCTGGAAAGGCAACTAAGTGTGGAAGTGTCTTCGTTCAATAGGCCTGCTGACAAGGACCAAGCCTTAAAGGACATATATAAAGAAATCAAAATGAGGAATGAGAAGCTCAAAGCTCAAAGTTATGCAAAATATCTGAAACTCATTCCCACAAATCAAATAATACTGATGTCAGCTTTTGACATCAAGGAGGGAAAACTTCAATTGTCCTTTATCAAACTTACAACACAACAGCCAAAGACATCTTCAAATTTCAAAAGGTTTGAATTTGAAGTATTAGCAAGGGATATTCATCCCATCGACCAAATAGAACTACATAAACAGGCTGGAGAGATGATATAATCCACCCTTACATGTAAAGCCATAGCTGCCCATCAGCTACAAAACTCATTGAACAACATCTCGACACAGTTTCAGTTGGAGAAGGCATCCTCATAGGCCAAGGATACTAGGATTACGTCTTTGGAAGACTTAGTTATTGAGTTGGGACATGATCCCAAAGATATAAAGGATACAAAGCAGCTGATAAAGAATAAAAACGATGATATTGCTGCACTTAAGAAGCAATCGAAGACACCCCAGCTGCAACATCCTCAAACACTAGAAGTCTTAGAAAGCCAAATCAGACATGAAGAGTTGATGGACTTGGTCTTAAAACTTAATGATAAACTAAGAGAGACAAAGAAGGAATTGGATATATTTATCCAATTAAAACAAACCACAACTTCCACAAATGTCATCTCTTTAGTATCTACAACAGTCCCTTCCACACTGGAAGCTTCACTAGCACCCACAGCTCCACCTACCACATCATTTCCAGTTATAGCGGAGTCTACAACAACAGGTGCATCAGGAGATAAATTATTATAGTTAGAGCCATGGAGGAAATGTCTATTCAGGCTATAGAAATGAATAGAGTGAAGGAAAAGGTGGCGAGTTTAGAAACTGACTACAAACTTGCCCAAATTATGCAAAAGGAAGAGGAACAAAATGCCAATAGAATGAGTGGAAGAGTCAAAGCTATGGAGAAATACTTAACATTGGAGAAACCCCTTGGACAAGCCAGGGAACTATTATGGGCCAATATCATTGGCTCCGTCAAGGATATTTGGCCATCTATTCAAGTTATTTTTGAGCAGATAGAATTGATAAAGATAGCTACAGAAGCTATCCAAAAGTCAAGGAGGAATTGGGAGACATGCCTGAGGATGCCAATAGACTCATCCACTTCCTTAATAGCAAAAACAGGTATGAGCTTCATGAGCTAGATATAGAAGAAAAAATTGAAACCATTTTGGATATAGAAGACAAAACTGAAACCTAATGCTAAACTTGGAAGAAAAGTGCTAAAACATGCATGTAGCCATTGATAGATTCATGGATAAATTCCAAATTTTGAGCGAGAAAGGATTGCCCAGTCCATAGGTCATTAATGAAAAACTTATGACACGACTGGACTATGATAATAGACTCAGGCAGTTGGCTAAAGAACAATCTAGAACTTCAACAATAAAAGCACTGCCAATAGGAAAAGTTTTGTATAATACATTTGAGAACTTGTTTTTTCTCCAGCGTGAGATAAAACACTTGTTCATCACCAAGCCCAATTTTTCCAAGTATAACAAGGCTGATGAGTTATATAGGTGAATGATGAATGTCAAGTTACCTAATGAAGAATGGTGGGAAAAGATCACTGATTTACTGTGAGAAATTTACAGTAAAAAAGTTACTGCACAATAAAAGTAGAACAACCAGGTAAACAAATTAAAACATGTCAGCATGGTTAAAGAGTATCAGTATCAAATAGTATCAGGTGAAAAGTAAAAGTTAAAGAAGATTCCAACGTAAAATACCACAACAACAAGCCAACACAAAGGGCTCAAATCCAATCATAGAAGCCAGTAGTGCCACATTAAAAGGGATAACAATAAAACAGTTCAATAGTTGTCTCTATCTTCTTGCAAGAAGATATTAATATTTCCTAGATTAAATCTCAAGTTAGTTTGAGATATTTTTTAATAAACTTTTGTATAAATAATTCACAATTCGAAGTATGTAGGGGTGTATTCTTATACATTTATATAGACCTTTTTGATCAACAGACTGTAAAGCTATTGTATCAATGACTGGACCAACAAGCTGGATTAATGAATAAAGACAAGACATTTCACAGGATTCATGTGTAAAGCAAAGTGCAGACAAGTATTTTCTCTTATGTTGTTATCTTTCTTAAAGTTTTTCCATAATATTTAATGTATATATGAAATATGAATGCTATAATATGGAATGATATCTCAGAATTTGCTTCATTGCACTATGTTTTAACTATTATGCATTTAAATGTTTTCTGATAATTATCTAAGTTAAGGAATTCTTGATTGCTCCTTAGTTTAGGTGGTCTCCCTATAATCTATAGCAAAGGATTATTAATTGCCCTTTGTTTTTGATTATCCTCTGTTCCTCATTTTGATCCTGGTCTGAGAATTCTTAAATTCTCTCTCACCCTGGTTAAGACCGTTTCACCCATCTGGCCCAAAGACCTACACTGTACTCTACTAGCTTGCCATTTGAACACTCCCTTTAGTGAGTTAATTCCAGTTCTACTTCCCTTCTTTTACTCCATAGCCCAATGGTCCAAAGGCATCGTGGTATCCATCTTTTTTAAGGATTCCACCATCCAACCTTCAATAAAAATAAAAAACCCCTTGAACCTTCAGAACTAGCCTAAAATCCAAGCAAAAAAAGCTAAATCATATAGAGAGAGCCCTCTTTGAGCCATAGGTTGGCTAGAGCCTATGCTTAAAATTTGGTTTGTGGTTACCTCAGTCCTTTCCTTCTTCTAGAAACTTCTAGGGAAAAGTTCTGAGTGATAACAAGTGACACCTTGAAATGAGAGAAAAGTGACACTTATTTCTAAGTGCAACAATTAAAATGCCACATTGCAACACTTAGAATAAAAGTTGCAACAAAAGCGTCAACTGTGACCAAATGGTGTGCTAAGATTTAGGGATGTGTATATCACATATTATTATGTTATATAAGACTATGTAATGCAAAAGAGTGCACCATAACTAACCCTAGTGATGCCCCAAGGTGCGACACATATAGGAGTGAAAACAACTAAAAGCGAAACTTGTGACTGTCAGAAAATGTGAGAAACACACTTGAAAATGCTAAATAAATTGAAAGCGACAAATTCCAAAGCAAGTATAATATGAAAAAAACAATTTTCAAAGTAAAAAAAAGCAAAAGAAACAACCATGGGCATGAAAGCGACACCTGTGAAAGCAAAGGTGCACAAAAATGATAGTTGGAATAACTCACATAAATAGAAGTACAATTGTAACAAAAGTGAGGGAGACTACAGATGAAAAGTGCACACTGAATATCGAAATGGGTTGCAGATTTCACAAGTACTATCTTGATGGACTGTGCTATTCTTGTTCAACCTTGCATAAAGGAAGTGCATGTATGAACTCATCAAGGACTGAGCATGTGTGAGCAAGTGAGTTTGATAGTTAGAAAACTGGGAAAAAGGCTTGAACACTTAACATAACATCAATTGAAAATGAAGTTTCCATAGAATGACATATCGTAAGATTCTTAGTAGGCTCCAAAATTCAAGTGTAGGAAAATTTTGGAGGGTGTTGGTCACAACGTCAAAACTTGGTGACACACTGATAGAACTCCAACTTCTCTGTTCAGGTTTATCTTTAAGTGCAAGGTCTCAGTCTTTCAGGAAGTATTGATTTTCCATGTAGATCACCCAGAATTTACCACTTATCCTGATTTCAAATATAGTATCTTATTTTCCTTTCTTAACTTCAAACAAATTAACATAAGACTAGTCATACCTCAATTGCTTCGAAAGGGGAGAAGGATAATAAGTATACCGAGCGTTTGATAATCACAATTAAGCACATTTCCAAGTGTTTCTCTGCTGCTAGTGGGTCTGTTCAGTACCCTGGTAGAGTCACCTTAAAGAATCAAAAGCATTGCTTCACTACTAGGAGGTCTATTCAGTACCTCGACGAAGTTTCTTGTTTCACCTCTCTTTGCAAGAAGTCTTTCTTTTCTTCAACCTTTCATTTCATTTTCTTAAAGATATGATTGAAGCATTTATTGAACAATTGTAGCATGGGAGGAAGAGGGATCCTGTCTTATTTAATTTGCAAGAGAGTTTGTTCCTTGTTTAAGGGATTTTAAAGATAACTAAAGTTAATATGCTTGTTTTAAAGTTTTTTCTCCTTTCCCTTCTCAACTCGATTGATTCGATAGGTCGAAACACCATTCAATACAAGGCTGAGTTAGGAATGAATATCCTAATAAAGATATATGTTTCGTAGTTTAATAAAAGGATTTATGTCTGGAAAAAATCATATTTTCCGTTTAGACATTGTTGACTTTAAAATATATGTAAAACCGAATAGAGAAGAGGTAACAAATTAGACAAGAATTGTCTGTCGTCACGATTACCCTTTTCAAGTTTCGCCACATTCCCTTTTGAGCCAATAGAAACATCTTTCACGCGAGATATTTTTAAACAGACACAAAATAAAGACCTGAAAAAAACAAGGAAACAAGATCAAAGAACAAAGAAAAAGTAGGACTAAAATGAAAAACAATATGCAAAACATAAAATAAGAAAACAAAATAAATGCAGAGACTAGATGGAGAGAAAATGCAAGATGAGTGTGCAAAGAAAACTAGCATGCAACTAGATCTATTCCTAACCTAACTGGTTAGAAGTTTATGTCTAGCTATAATAAAATTTCCAATGTAACCAACGTAACTACTTCCGACCTCCAATCACAAAGATATGAGCGATTAAAACCGATATAAAACAATGTGCAAAAGGGAAGATACAAACTTGAATAGTTTGCACAAAAGATTGAAGGCCTTGCTTGTAGGTAGAAACATGTAGCATAACAACTAACTTTAACCAACCTTCCACCTTACATATCCAATTAAAAGAAAAATAATTGAACAAACCTTGATAGTTTCTTATGAATGCATCTTTATTTGTGCTTTGTTTCTTAGCAAGCATGAGAAAATGCCAAAGCTTATAATTAGAAAAAGGGCTTGCTAAGTAAGATGATTCCAGACACTCATAGATTGGATCATAAAATTAAAAATCACCCTATTTAAAACCCCAAAACCCTTGAGAAGATGCTTTTTCAATCAATGGCATGGAATTAGGATGAAAATATTGTGAAGGAAAATAAATCTGATCATATTCAAAAGGCTTATCAAGAAGGCGAGGGCCTAAAATAACCATTAGCGAAGGCTTAAGTGTCTCAACTGCTTGACAAGCACCCAAGTCGTGAGATGATAAACCATAAAGATCAATTGATGTGAAACAACTATCATCAAATACATTGATGGGAAAGTAGCTAATTGAATGATAGTTGTTGAGATTAGAGCTATGATTTGATGGACCAATTAAGGAATCATATTCTCGATTAATGGACAATAAATATATATTAGTTTGAACAATTTTGTAAATGATTTGCATGACATAATAATTTTCCTCACATGACGAATGTGACAAACCGTTTCCTTGTAATTGGTTACAAGTTGAACTAGCATCACAATCATCAAAAGAATTGAAAATAAATGATAGCATGGAAGATACAAAATACCCATCAGGATACAATGCGTGAAGAGGAATTTGATTCACCAAATAAACCAAGCATTCAGTAACACTCAAGAGGATGTTTGGTGCCAAAATGAAAATGATTAGCATCATAACATTCACAATAAATACTAGGAGCATATTATTTTTAATTGTATTTGACATGTATGAATATTTTGGCCAATGATAATTTTTAGGATGATTAGTTTCATAAATTTGTGCACCCACTAGAGATATACATTCCAAACTTGAGTTTGATACAAGCAATTTGCACAGAGATGAATCAACCACAATAAAATCTTCAATCCAATCAGAAAACAAAATTTGAAAGTTAAAATATCTATATCCAAAATACTGAAAATATTTCAAGAAAGAGTTTGCATCTAGTGAAACCATGCAAAGAAAAGAATTTGTATGAAAACCCAAATATGACTTAGTTTGAGAATCTTACCAAGATTTCTAGAACTTGACATAACCATCAACGGAAGTTGAAGTGCCTCGACTTCCTGACAAGTCCCAAAACTCTTAAGGATAGTATAATCAAATTGTAAATGTTGGATCATATCATGCATAATGTGTGGATAGCTGCTACTACTAATTGCAACAAAATCACTAGTATTAAGATGGTAGCCACCTACATCACTGATTTGATCGGATTGTGAATTTTCAACAAACTGATTACTCAATTCAAAAGATTCTTTTGAATGCATATGTAAGGATGGATAGACTCTAAAATAATCATGAGTAACCTCAACTGAAGAATTTTCTTCATGAAAGACTGGAGATGATGAGGGATGGGATGGATAGTTGATTATTTGATTGCTTCATTCTTCATCGTGGCTAACCCCACTACCTTGTGTCAAATTCAAAATCTAACTCATTAGATAATGAACTTGAAGAGCATGTAGTATCTTCTTCACAAGTTAATGCATTACGAATAATAGAGCAAAAGGTATAGTGAGATGATGAGGAAGATTCCATAAGAAGATATTCTTCAACTAAATCGGATTGCAGATGTAAATCTTTCAAACCAAAATCTTCTTGAGAAGCGAAAATATTAGTTGCTACACTTGGGACTACTTCATCACATATATCTATAGAGTCAACATCATCAGAATGATGGTTTCCCAAGACTTTAGATTGATTAATAAAATTGATTTCATTTGATTGACTATTGAGATGAATAGGTTCCAAGTTAGCCAAAAATCAAGGAACATCGTCTTCACATAGAGGATTCTAAAAAAATGAAGAAATATTGAAAGAATCTTCACCTTTTTTCTCCCTTACCTATGAAATGTGACTACCCTACATTTGATCACTATTTAGATTAACAAACTGAGAATCATAAGAGTCTGAAAGAGATTGGTTAAGAAGATAAAGGGGCAAGGGGTTACGAGAATGCGATGATAGAGAAGGACACACATCCAAATCAGATTCAAGGTTGCAATTATGAGTGCTAATATCTTCTTGAGGAATGGAGGGATTAGTCTTCACTCTAGGCTTCATAAACCATTCTAATGTTTCCTCCATTAGATCTAAATGATGGGAAGTAGATGAAGGTTGAATGGATGAAGAAATGATCTGATTTTTAGATTTCTGATTTGAATAGGGTCCATGAAAAGGAGGAGGATAAGGAATGAAATAAATAGTAGGTTCCTCCTATGAAATTAGAGGTTTCTCATGAACTTCAAAAGTCGAGAGAACAAAAAACATCAGGGGTTGAGACTCACCATGTAAAGACATTTGAACCAAACATTCAAACTTTTGTTTAAAGAAATCCCAATCCACATCTTCTTCAGAAAATTCATAGAATAGGTGAAGGAATTGATTAGAAAAATCCCCCATTGATTCATTATGCTTCATTCTTAGTTGATTAATCCTTATAAAAACATCTTGGTAATCATACCTATCAAAGGCTTGATGAAGCTCCTTAAGGAATTGATCAAATGAATAGATGGACGTAGATGTTACGTTATGACACCATTGATTAACTCAAATTTAAAGGGTGAGGGTGAATAATATACAAACAACATATTCATCATTGATTTCATAAAATTTACAAAAACCAAGAAAATCAATCATATGTTTAGGTATGATTTTACTTCCCTTGCCATCAAACCTGAATTGAGACAAGTCATAAATTTGTTTTGCAAAGATGAAAAGTTTACTGGGGGATAGGTTAGCAAAGAACTCGAGATTATGATTTGAGGATGAGTCATTTAAGATAAGAGATTCAAAACATACTCAGTGGGCACAAATTGTCATCTGACCCTCCTTCCAGTGCCAAAATGTTGATAGTGATAGATACCACCAACATATAAGGGGTCTCCCTATTGTGAAGTCTAAATTAGACCTCACAATATTTGGAGTAGGATCCCCATCCAAAGTATCGACCTTACCATCATAACTTAAGGCTCACCTTGGTTTCAACAAATAACTTAAGAAATTATATGTATAACCTTTGAACGAGCAAGTGAGCTAACATTGTGAAACACCAATTGAAATGCGTAAAAGGAGGCCTTCATGAGGGGAGACAAGAGTGAGCCTATAGAAGGAAAGTAGCATTACTATCCTAAGAGAGGCACATGAGAGTAAGGAAAATTTGTTAATAAGCTAGTGAAGTAGTTCACATAGACACAATGATCATTAAGTAATACAACACAACTTCAACAAGGAAATGTTTCATCACAGTGGGAGGTAGGTCACTTAGCCTAGGAAGTGTTCCATCGCATTGTGGAGGGAGGAGGGACTTTTTCCTTGTGAATTTTTCTTTTGCAAGGGGATTGAAGAGGTCCTTGCTATTAGCTAGAAGTACTTCATGCACCATGCAAGGAAAAGGTTATCAAATCTTAGTGCAGTGAGTGAAAATTAGCAAGAAGGGTTAAGTGACCATACTTGAAAGAACTCACAATGTGCAATTATTAGAGATGGCCTTGAGAAAGACTTAGTGAAAAATTCTTGGTGGGAAATGTTGCATCAATGTGGCTCATGAATAATTTTTATTCATCACCTAGTAATAGGGCTAATGCCATCATAACTTGCACTTGGTAGGAGGACCAAGAAGAGGTCCAAAATGACTAAGTGTGGGACCAGTAGAGTAAGAGAGAGAAGCACATCCAAACATGACTCAAACATGGATCACACACATGAAATACATAAATATAAAACAAGAGTACACAAAATACTCATGAACAATAGTCACACCTTGAAATGATAGCAAAGGGACACTTATTTCTAGGTGTGATAGTTAAAATGCCACATTGCAACAATTAGAACACAAGTTGCGACAAAAGCATTGACTATGACCAAATGGTGTGCTAAGATGTAGGGATGTGTATATATAGTATTATTATGATATATGATGCTGGAGAATTCTTCAAATCTTATAATACCCATGAGTCTTATTTCACATTTACTAAAGGGAGTGGATTCCCTTAATAATTTTATCTATTTTCCTAAGTTTAGTTTGGTTGAGGGGATTTTAATTGTAAATTTATTTATGGATAATATGTCGTGAATGTAGAGATATTAGAGATAAATTAAGAAATCCTAGGAAGAGTGAGGATTTGAGGGATTTAAATTATTAATTTGGGTTTCTGTTTGAGAAAAGAGTGGAGCTGGAGAGATACTTTAGGAGAGAGTGAGAGATTGATGGATCTGAAATAATTTGGTTCATGAATCCATTTTTGTATAAATTGTGATCTTTTGAATAATTAGAGAGGTTATCTAGAGGTTAGCTAGAGGCTAGCTAGGGGTTAGAAAGCAAGAGGATAGTAAGAGAAAGAGTGAGGAGTTAGGAAGAGCAGTAGATGGATTTTATGGAAAATAATTGAAACAGTCGAATGTGTCTGTTTTCCTTGTAACTATTTTATAAAAATACCAAACCAGTGTGGATTTGTATATATCATGTGTGGGAATTTGTGTCTGTATGTGTCTTAATAGCCTTATGGTGCATTGGCTATGAATCTGAGAAATACTGTGGAATTTTTTGTTGAATAGCATGAATGAATGACATAATTTCCTTTACGGGATTAGAATTTATTGTCTAATAAAACCTGTGTATAGGCATGTAGAAATTAGGATTTCCCTTTTGAATGGATGGAGGGATCAGCCGGAAGTGAGGGCAATTGGTTTTCATAGTAGACAGAGGAAGATTGAGAACTATCTTCTATAGTGGAGGACGTAGGTTTTTTCTCAGTTTCCTAAAAGGTTGTAAAGAGACAGTGAAGGGAGAAAGAACGGTGGAGATTAAGTCGCATTGTTGAAAATGGAAGATCGACAACATAGAAATAATTAAAATGGCAAAGAACGGGAACCATCGGATAATCTAGATTGACGGATAATATTGATGGAACAGGAGAACCCTGAAAAAATTCGTGAAGAAACCTGGAAGAAGATCAAGATCGTTTGATTGACATATCCAACAGATCTATGGTCATCACATGGTAACAAGTGCTGAAGTTTAATTCTAAAAGTGGACCCGAGAAATCATTAAAACGAGTTTAAATTCAAGAGGTGATTAGATGCATAAAACCTATGTATAGGCATTGATAAAGCGGGATTTCCCTTTTGAATGGACGGAGGGATCAGCCGGAAGTGAGGGAAATTGGTTTCCATAGTAGACAGAGGAAGACTGAGAATTATCTTCTATAGTGGAGGACATAGGTTTTCTCTAAATTTCCTAAAAGGTTGTAAAGAGACATTGAAGGGAGAAAGAACGGTGGAGATTAAGTTGCATCGTTGAAAATAGAAGATCGACAACATAAAAAGAATTAAAATGGCAAAGAATGGGAACCATCGGATCATCTGGATCGACGGATAATACTGATGGAACAAGAGAATCCTGACACAATTCGTGAAGAAACCTGGAAGAAGATCAGGATCATCTGATCGACAGATCCAACAGATCTACGATCATCAAGTGGTAACAAGCGCTGAAGTTTAATTCTAAAAGCGGACCCGAGAAATCATTAAAATGAGTTTAAATTCAAGAGGTGATCGGATGCATAAAACCTCTGTATAGGCATGTAGAAATTGGGATTTCCCTTTTGAATGGACGGAGGGATCAGTCGGAAGTGAGGGCAATTAGTTTTCACAGTAGGCAGAGGAAGATTGAAAATTATCTTCTATAGTGGAGGACGTAGGTTTTTTTTATCAATTTCATAAAAGGTTGTAAAGAGATAGTGAAGGGAGAAAGAACGGTGGAGATTAAGTCACATCGTTGAAAATGGAAGATCTACAACATAAAAATAATTAAAATGACAAAGAATGGGAACCATCGGATCATTTGGATCGACGGATAATATTGATGGAACAAGAGAACCTTGACAAAATTCGTGAAGAAACCTGGAAGAAGATCAAGATCGTCTGATCGATAGATCCAACAGATCACGGTCATCACATGGTAACAAGCACTGAAGCTTAATTCTAAAAGAGGACCCAAGAAATAATTAAAACGAGTTTAAATTCAGGAGGTGATCGGATGCATATTGCGTGCAAACAAGTGCAACTGTTAATTCTAAAAATGGATGTGATGAGTGTGGAGCACTTGGAAGGTATGCTTTTAACAAGCAATCTAGTGGTTTTTCAATCATAATTCTAACCTTTTCTGCATTATGAGTTCAAAGAAGATAAAGGATTTTGATAAAAAGGGCGAAAATAGACAAAGGAAGCAAAAGTGCTGATAATTGACGTTTTCTATGCAGGAAGACGTGGAAACAGGGGATTGTCGATCAAAAGAAAGGAGCAAAGGGAAAATAACTGCTGTCCCTCCAGCAGGGAACCAGATGCGGACAAGATCAAGCAAAATTAGAGCCGAATAGCCCAGGGAAAGAATGCGAGATACCGAGTTGGAGAGCGCAAGAAGGAAAAGAGAAGAATTGAACGATTAGCAAATCCCTCAGGATCTTTGATCCTGAGGGATCGCTGCTTTAACTTATCTTTTTAATTGTCTAGATACCTCCTCATTTCTGTTATATAAAGGCACCACGCCATTGAGCAAAGGGACGACTGTTTGTATGATTTTAAAGTTTCAGAACAAACCTTGATCATTGAGTCTCGCTGAGACCTAATTTTGTTATACTTTTGTTGATGCAATTAATATAAAAGACTTGGTGTTCATCTCGTCTCTGCATCTGGAGTAACCTTAGGCAGTGTACCATTGGCAGCTAAGGGCCCGGCTCCAAAGGACACTTGCTTTTGTATTATTATACGGTGATTTGTGTGTGGTTTGTTTATTTCTATTATTTAAGTAATCTGATACATCTTTTATGTGATATACTACGCTTCATTATAATTGATCTTTGAATGATTTCTTTATCTCATGTCTCTGCACTGTACAATTGGATCTATTTGAATTGCATCTTTCGGTTATCTCAGTAACAGAATGTTGGTATGAATGTTATCGTTATTAGATCCATGTGAAATAGTATTTGTGGGACTTGAAAGCAATATTACTTCGTTCAGAAACGTTGTTATATCATTCATTATTCTGAGATTGCTATAGTAGTATAGAACATGTACATACGGATGAGGATTGCTGTTCCATCTTATTACTGTTGTTCCATTTGATTACTGTTGTTCCTGCTGTTCTATTTTATTACTGCTGTTCCATTTGATTACTGCTGTTCCATTTTACTGCTGTTCCATTTATTGCTGTTCCATTTCCAGACTGCTGTTCCATTTTACTTTACACCGTTTTATTTACCTACCTTTGTTGTTTATGGTGTGAGAGAAGGCCTAAGGCTGTAGTGAGCCTCAACAAGACGCTGCTTAGATCCCAGACCTATAAGTCCATGCTCTAATTTCCTTTCTTCATCAGTTTCTAAAGGGATGGGTTATTGCTTCCGTACCCTTAACTGATCAACTGCCTTATGTGATTCTCATCTTTTGGGTTAGTTTAGTTACAGCTTAGCATCTGTTTTCTTTCGAATCATTAGAACACTATACTACTGAGCATTACTCAGACAAATAGCCTTGGATTGAGCTACTCCTTGCAATAACAAAACGTTCCCAGATTGACTTATTAATGTGGGATAATTAGAGGTGTGGGAGACTCTAGTTATAGCTATACATTTTGGCGCCGTTGCCGGGGAGGAGTAATAGCCATTTGCCCTTTGCAGAGTAGTGCGCAAATCTGCTAGGGGGGAGTTGGATTTTAAAAACCAGAAGGTAAGAACCTGCGTACGGAGCATGTAAAAGCCTTGCTCCACCGTCCGCTCTCTTAGCAGAATTGCTGGTTGATAGGATTTAGTAGTTTTTAGAGTGCATGACTAAGCAAAAAAAGCTAGAGAAGAATATCAAAACCCCAGCCAAACCTGAAAAAGCCAAAGGACCGGTGACCCTTGGCCGAACAACCTTTATAAACGAAATCTACAAGAAAACTGAATCTCAGCCGTTAGTAGGCCTCAGAAAGATTAATTCTAAGCAGCCTACTAATTCCCTTCAGGCTACAACATCACCATCTGGAGCCTTTGCTGAGGTACATAGCCAGACTGATGAACAGGACTATCAAGAAATTGAAAATTCTGTGTCAGAACGGCTGCAGGAAGGGAACTTAAGCAACCTTTGTGAAGGAGAAGGGGAAACAGGGGAAATAGAGGAACCAAGGTTTCCTTCTAGGATAATCCAGCTGTTAAACAGCCCGGATAAGGGGAGCGCAGCCATAGTTAATATTGAAGGCACCCCATTCCCTCAGATAGAAATCCCAGACAAGGGAAGTGTCATTAAAACAGTTCCTGCCAAGGTCGCCCCTTCTCAACCTAGGAACACCCTCCTAGAAATTCCGGAAGACTATTGGCACATACTTGATCCCATGGCGCAGAATCAGCCAAATACTCAAACTTCTACATTGCAATATCCTATAGTAGACTCTGCTGCAAATGCACCCATGAAAGCGATTCCTTTTCAACACATCCCAACGTTTCATGGACTCACATCAGAAGACCCTGACGCATTCTTATTTGAATTCGATGTGTTATGTAGAGGGTATGATTACATCACTGACCCCCAAAAATTAAAGTTGTTCCCCTCCACTTTGAAGGGAGCAGCTTTGAGATGGTTTATGGGTTTAGGTGGTGGAGTCATAAACAACTGGGAGCAAATGAAAGAATCCTTTCTTAAGAAATATCAGGATTACTGCAGGTCAAGAGAACTAAAAGATGAAATTTCCCAAATGACAGCCAGACCAAATGAAACTTTAGAGGAATATGTAGAACGTTTTCAGTATAATTTACAGAGATCCCCCTATGCATCACTACCTCTGCCTGATAATGTGTTGAAAATTGCATTGATCAGAGGTATGAAAGAACAGTGGATTGAAACATTGAATATCATGGGAAAAGGGGATATTTACCAAGAGAATTTTGCTGATATCATTAATTTATGCATCAGGAGTTCAAGAGGTAGCACAAGGATAAAATCAATAGAATATGATCGGTTTGTTAGAGATAACAAAATATCAACAGAAGGAGTAACACGTGTAGAACTAGGGAATTTATTAGAAAATTTTAAAACTGATATTCTGGGGACATTAACTACATAGCTTGATATTGTGTAGGCTAAACAAAAGCAAATGGAGGTGGAGCAAAATCTGGCAATTTTCTACCCCCGATGCAGAAGAAAACACAGCCACAAGGAATGTCCACTAGATACAGTTCAAACATGTGCTATCTGTATGAAAGACCACCTTACTGAAAGCTGCCCCTCACTTCCTGGATTAAAGGCAGTATACAAGGAAGCAGAAGAAGAACTAGAGCTAGCATACTTTGTTAACCAACGTCGCCAATGGCAACCTAGGCAATCTGGTATGTTTTTGGACCCAACTTCTTCTTTCCATCCTCCGCAGTATAATTCTCAGCAATATGGTATGTGGCAAAACCAATCTACACCCCCAGTCCCGAACTGGTCATCACAGCCGTTTCCTTCTCCAAATCCATGGATGAATCAGACAGGCCAATTCGGCTGGCCAAATTTTCCTTATACCCCACCATATTGGAAGAATAACTCATATCCTCTACAATGGATTCCCCCTACTTCACAAGGTTCACCCTGGCAGACAAATTCGCCAAGATCGACATATCAGTCAACAGGAACTATTCCACTCCCTCAACCGACTCTGCCAGCCTTACAACAAAACCCCCAGTCTAATCTGAGACCACAACTCCCAGCCCAACCCAATCCCAATCCTAATAATAGACCAGTCCAATCCCTCCAAATTATAGAAACATCAGAAATCAGACCTGACCTAAGGGAGTGCAATGATCTTCAGTTACGATCTGGACATATAATAGAAACAGAGGGAGACAAAACAGTTCACATTGAAGATCAGTTACCAACAGAACAACTGCCACAACAAGAGGGTGTAAATAAAGAACAAACCCATCAACAAGCAAGTACATCCTCTCCTCCTTTCCCGGAACGATTAGTCATACCACGACCAGTACAATGTCTAGACTTTGACATTCTGGGAGAGTTACAAAACCTATACATAAAAATTCCATTCCTCCAAGCCATTCAAGACATTCCTATATACGCAAAAACTATAAAAGAACTGTGCATAAAAAATCAAGGAGGAATACAACCACTAACCCAAGAGTCCAAGTAGTCGGTACCTTATCTGACTTATTATCAGGAAAAGAGACACCTATCAAATACGAAGATCCCGAAAATCCAATTGTAACTGTTCAAATCTATGGTCAAACCCTGACTAACGCTTTAGTTGATCTAGGAGCTGCAATCAATATTTTGACAACCTCTACCTGCCAAAGGCTTGGAATCACATCAGTAGAACCTACTTCTACTTTGCTAGAATTGGCAGATCGATCTGTAGTTCGACCAGAAGGTACTCTATACGATGTCATGGTTTTTGTAGACTCCTGGAAATATCCAACTGATTTCCTGATAATTAATCCAAAAACCTGACTGGATGGACATCCGGTAATACTAGGAAGACCTTGGCTTGCTACTGCCGATGCCTACATTGGTTGCCAGTAGGGAAACATGACCATAACTAAAGGACCAGATGTTAAAAATCTAGTTCTATATCCTCCAGCACAACCAAGCCTGCCAATGATCAAAACTAATCAGTATCTTGTGTCATATATTACTAACAATATCATATCCCCATTAATTGTACAGAAGGCTTTAGATTTTAAAGATCAAACAGAAGATGATGCCATCAATAACTTCATTAGTCAAACTGAATCTAGATCTCACACACAATGTTTTATGATAGAAGCAGCATTTGATAGTGAGCTAGAAGAAGACCCTTTAAAAGACGCACATGACCAAACAATACCAGTGACTGTTGTTGCCAATAGTAAAGTAGTGGAAATTGAACCTAGTAAGACTCTAAATATCAACGCCAACCTTACACCAGACCAAGAAACAAAGCTTGTTAATCTGTTACGAAAATATCAAGGAGCATTTGCGTGGGATTACCCTGACATGAAAGGGATCGATCCTCAATTATGCACCCACCACATCTATATAGAAAAAGATGCAAGACCTGTTCGTCAGCCGCAAAGAAGACTCAACCCCCATCTAAAAGAGGTAGTAAAAGCCAAACTTCATAAACTTTTAGATGTTAATTTTATCTACCCCATCTCCGACAGTAAATGGGTCTCTCCCCTGGTGGTGGTACCCAAGAAAAATGGAAAATGGAGGATTTGCATGGATTACAGGGAGTTCAATAAATCCACACAGAAGGATCACTTCCCTCTCCTGTTTATAGATCAAGTATTGGACACTTTAGCAGGAAAGAAATTCTTTTCTTTCCTGGACGGCTTCAGTGGATACAACCAAATCCAAATTGCCCCTGAAGACCAGGATAAAACTACCTTTACTTGCCCTTGGGGAACGTTTTCCTATCAAGTTCTGCCCTTCGGCCTATGTAATGCCCCTGCTACATCCAAAGGGTTGTTCTTAGCATCTTTGCAGATCTAATAAACGATGGACTTGAGGTGTACATGGATGACTTTACACCATATGGAGATGATTTTGACTGAGCTTTAGATACCCTAGAAAAAGTCCTACAACGTTGTATCGCTACCAGGCTTTGTTTGAGCCACGAAAAATGTTACATGATGATGACAGAAGGGCTCATTCTGGGGCACTATATTTCAGCAGCTGGCATCCAGGTAGACCCGGAAAAAATCTAGATTCTTTTGCTTATCCCTACCCCCACTACTCAAATAGAGGTACATAGTTTTCTTAGATTTTCTGGGTATTACAGACGATTTATAGAACATTACTCACGTATTGCTGCACCTCTATATGCTCTAACTGGCAATGTTGATTTCTTGTGGACAGAAAAATGCGACCAGGCCTTTAAGGAATTGAAGAAGCTTGTATCAACAGCCCCAGTCCTTCGAGGACCAAACTGGAATTTGCCATTCCAAATCTCATCTGATGCCTCAGATACAGCAATTGGTGCAGTCCTGGGGCAAGAAGAGGATAAGAGACCATATGCTATCTACTATATCAGCAAAAATTTATCCTATGCCGAACTCAATTATATTGTCACTGAAAAGGAATTCCTGGTTGTAATACATGCTGTTAACAAATTTAGACATTATATCACAGGCTATCCCGTTGTGTTATATACAGATCATTCTGCTATCAAATATTTGGCAAATAAACCTGTTACGAATGCTATAATAACCAAATGGCTGATCTTATTGCAGGAGTTCGATATCACAATCAAGGATCGACCTGGCAAGGAGAACCCTGTAGCCGATTTTCTCTCACGAATACCGAAATCAATTGAAACATCAGCAGTAGAAGATCAATTTCCTGATGAACACCTGTTTGTTGTTGCTGTTCGAACACCCTGGTATGCTGATGTCGCCAATTACCTTGCAGTAGGTAAGCTACCAAAACACTTAACCCCTCAGGAACGTAAGCAGATTGTTCAGAAGAGCACTTGATTTTCGTGGATTGGAGGTCATTTGTTCCATATAGGGGTAGATATGCAAATCAGGAGGTGTATTTGAGAAGACGAAATCTTCGACATTTTAAAAGCTTGCCACGATGGACCATGCGGGGGACACTTTTCTGAAAAGAGAACAACACATAAAGTATTGCAGACAGGATACTATTGGCCTACAATTTTTAAAGATGCGAAAAAATTTGCACAAGCCTGTGACAGTTGCCAGCGAGCAGGAAGACTTGGCCAAGTCGATGAAATGCCTCTGAGACCACAATTGGTCATTGAGCCATTTGAACGATGGGCTCTTGACTTCGTCGGGCCCATTAATCCATCATCAAATCAGAGGACATACATTCTGGTGGCGACAGACTATGTTACTTAATGGGTCGAGGCCGAATCATTGCCTAAGGCTACAGAAGACTCTGTAATACAATTCTTGTTCCATTTGTTTGTACGATATGGACTTTCGAGAGAACTAATTACAGATGGTGGACCACAATTTGTTGGAAATTAATTAGCTGCAACACTTAAAAATTATCATGTCCAACATAAGATCACTACCCCATACCATCCGCAGGAAAATTGGCAAGTAGAAAGTAGTAATAAGGTAATAGAATCAATTTTAACAAAAACCATTGCATCGCATAGGCGTGATTGGGCCGCTCGACTACCTGAGGCACTGTGGGCCTATAGAACCACATGGAGAAGTACTACAGGCTATTCACCTTATCAATTAGTGTTTGGAAACAACCAATTTTCCCCATAGAATTCGAAATCCAAATGCTACGAACTGCACAGGAAGTCGGCCTAGATCTGAGTGAGGCACAACTCAATCGATTACCGCAGATTAATGAATTAGACGAAATCAGGCTCTCTGCATTACAAAATACAACATTGATTCACTAGCAGCGAGCTAAATGGCATGATGCACTTATCAAGAATAAAGTCTTCCATGAAGGAGACTGGGCTCTGTTATACGACTCTCGGTTTCAGGACTTCCTGGGGAAACTCCGGACTCGATGGTTAGGACCATATGAAATCCAGAAGGTACATGACAATGGGACCCTTACCCTGATCACAATTGATGGTTCTGGATATGCATTCAAAGTAAATGGCCACCGAGTTCGTCTCTATCGAAAGCCACTCACTCGGGAATCTTTCTGTCAGCAGCTACGACAAGATACTGATATGGAAATTTTAGGAGAGGAAGCGAAATCTTCCTCACCTATAACTTAAGGAATTCATTTTTTTCATAACTTGTACATAACATCTTGTATATATGCTCTCTTGATTTTCTATTTGCATTCTAAGTGTTTTTGTTGTTCCTTTTCAAAAGGAACAGCACTTGTGTGTTTCTGTTGTTCCTTTTCAAAAAGGAACAGCACTGGCATGTTTTTGCTGTTCCTTTTCAAAAGAAACAGCATTTGTGTGTTTTTGTTGTTTCTTTTCAAAAGGAACAACATTTGTGTTTTTTTGCTGTTCCTTTTCAAAAGGAACAGCATTTGTGTGTTTTTTGCTGTTCCTTTTCAAAAGGAACAGCATTTGTGTGTTTTTTGCTGTTCCTTTTCAAAAGGAACAACA
This sequence comes from Pinus taeda, assembly GCA_000404065.3. NCBI lineage: Eukaryota > Viridiplantae > Streptophyta > Pinopsida > Pinales > Pinaceae > Pinus > Pinus taeda. Next base: position 179,304 of record APFE030581922.1, read on the forward strand.
TTTGTGTGTTTTTGTTGTTCCTTTTCAAAAGGAACAACATTTGTGTGTCTTTGTTGTTCCTTTGCGAAAAGGAACAGCACTTGTGTGTCTTTTCTGTTCCTTTGCGAAAAGGAACAACACTTGTGTAAATTGTTGTTCCTTTGCGAAAAGGAACAACATTTCTGTGTCTTTGTTGTTCCTTTGCGAAAAGGAACATCACTTGTGTGATTTGTTGTTCCTTTGCGAAAAGGAACAGCATGTGTGTGTCTTTTTTGTTCCTTTGTGAAAAGGAACAGCACTCGTGTGATTTGTTGTTCCTTTGCGAAAAGGAACAGCACTCGTGTGATTTGCTGTTCCTTTGCGAAAAGGAACAGCACTTGTGTGATTTTGTTGTTCCTTTTCAAAAGGAACAGCACTTGTGTGACTTTGTTGTTCCTTTTCAAAAGGAACAGCACTTGCGTGTTTTTGCTGTTCCTTCTCCAAAGGAACAACATTTGAGTGTTTTGCTGGTCCTTTTCAAAAGGAACAGCACTTGAGTGTGTCTGCTGTTCCTTTTCAAAAGGAACAGCATTTGAGTGTCTTTGTTGTTCCTTTCTCAGAAGAAACAGCATTTGCGATTTTCCGTTGTTCCTCTCAAAGAAATGGTATCCTACGAATGCATTCTTCTCTTAGGAATGCCATCGGCATATTTTTGCCCTTATTGGGGATGCTTTGCGCCCATGTTCTCCTCAATCTTTTAGATACAGCAATGAACTTATGCGATGAACATAAACCATGATATACCGAAATCAGCACATCATAAATCGCTATCACTATAAAGCCTAGTATGTATAAGAGGACAAGAGGAGGGACGTTAACTTTTCATCTTTGCTGTCATTGTCTTATTACCGGCACCCTGGTTGGTGATCTTTATCATGACGATTTCCCTAAAAATCTTTCGTGATTATTACTTAGGAGTAAGAACAAAGAATTTATATCTGTCTGTTTAGATGATAAGACTTCTTCCACCATTCCCCGCTCTTAAGGAGTTCGGAACCACCCTTATGTGGAAATAAAAATAAAAAAAAAGGTGCTCTGCAAAAACAAAAAGAAAATATGGAAATTGTCAAATGCAGGATAGGGGGTCTCATAAAGAGCCAGCCTACCATGATCATAAGGATGGAAGCGAAGTGGCATTCCCATTACGGCCACCACACCACGGAAAAGGTCTAAAGGTATATTAAATAAACAAACCTTGGAACAGGGGGTCTCATCACAAGCCGGCCTGTCCACATTTCGTGCCTACCTTGTGAATGGCATTATGACTATCTGGTTACCAAGCCAGCATAATGGCCTGCATTTTGACAAAGCACTCTTCAGAATACACATAAAGGATCATGGTTCCGGAGGGTGAAATAAACAACTCTGCCAAGGTTATGAACACCTGTTGGCAGCAGAGCTCTGTTAATGGCATCCAAGTCGTAATGGTTACACCAACAGGTATGATATCAATATATTTTGTCTCTTATATCCTTTGAATAGATTATATGTCATGTCCCGATATATATATCGCATGAATATTCATTACCACCAATCATGGCAACGGAACTGACGATGACCACTAGAGATTTCGTACGCTTGACAGACGTCCCATCCCCCGGCCTCTCATTATATCACGCAGGCTCTTATGTAAAACGCGATCTACCTTTTTGCCTCGATTTCGGCATTTCGTTGTTTTTCTAAAACATGGCATAATTTCATATGCTGTTTCTTAATGACTTGACTTCCGACTGGCTGCTGCTCCTTTCTTTGACGGTTGGGGACAGCCTATCAGATCGCGGGGGGGAGGTAACCTCATTACTCCATGGATTACATGGCTGCACACCATTCGGGCGAGATAATGTACGAAGGTATGGCATGGTTTAACGGTATGATAATTCCATTTTACGGAAATTGTCGTCCACGATCCTTTTCTAATTGCATGCTCTGTGTTTTGTTCCAAAATTTGGCAATGATCATCCTCTCTGCGTCTCAAACACCACAAACAGTTGTTGTTCCATTAAGAATTCTGAGTAGAATCATGGGGGGAAAGATGGTTCGAAGCGAACCTCAGGAGTTGACAGTCTCCGTTGCTGCCCGCAAAATCCTGGAAGACGCAGGGTGGTTGAATTATTTCAGCCGCCTACAAGAGTCAAATGAAGCAGTGGCGTTGGAATTTCTGCAAAATTTGCAGGAAAATTACTCCATAGTAGGAGGAAAGCGGATAGCGGTCACTGATGATATCATCGCAGAAGTCTCAGGACTGTTGGGTTGTGTTATATTCTTTCCACGACTAACCTACGTAGTGAACCGGGGGGTTAGAGGGGGGGCTCCGCCCCAAGAAAATTTTTTTTGGACCCTATATTAGGTTGGGCGAACCTACCTATGGTTTTTCGGTCCATGGTTTTGGACGCGATGGTTTTCGGTCCATGGTAGTGGATGCTTCGACATGTATAAATATGTATTGTAACATTGAAAGGAACATAATGAAAAATCAAGCTGGTAGTCTCGGTTTTGAGATCCAGCGGGAAATCTCTGTGTATGTGTTTTATGTGTTATGCTCTCGCATTTTTATTTTTCCTGTGATTTAGAATTCGTATGCAGTAATTTCTGTACGGGGTTAAAACCTACATTTGGTATCAGAGCTGTTTTGGCTTCAAGGGGACGCCTTTGTTGCTGAGGGGTTTCGCTCGGGCCTGTGGTAGACCCTGTTCAGTGGGAGATCTGCGAGATCGATTCTAGTGGGGAAAGAAGATGGCGAGCA
>APFE030581922.1:199580-278825 GCA_000404065.3 Pinus taeda
CCCTGTAGCCGATTTTCTCTCACGAATACCAAAATCAATTGAAACAGCAGCGGTAGAAGACCAATTTCCTGATGAACACCTGTTTGCTGTTGCTGTTTGAACACCCTGGTATGCTGATGTCGCCAATTACCTTGCAGTAGGTAAGCTACCAAAACATTTAACCCCTCAGGAACGAAAGTAGATTGTTCAGAAGAGCACTCGATTTTCGTGGATTGGAGGCCATTTGTTCCATACAGGGGCAGATATGCAAATAAGGAGGTGTATTCGAGAAGATGAGATCTTTGACATCTTAAAAGCTTGCCATGACTGACCATGCGGGGGACATTTTGCCGAAAAAAGAACAGCACATAAAGTATTACAAACAGGATACTATTGGCCTACAATTTTCAAAGATGCGAAAAATTTTTCACAAGCCTGTGACAGCTGTCAGCGAGCAGGAAAACCTGGCCAAGCCGATGAAATGCCTCTAAGACCACAATTGGTCATTGAGCCATTTGAACGATGGGCTCTTGACTTCGTCGGACCTATTAATCCACCATCAAATCAGAGGACATACATTCTGGTGGCGACTGACTATGTTACTAAATGGGTCGAGGCTGAATCATTGCCTAAGGCTACAGAGGACTCGGTAATACAATTCTTGTTCCATTTGTTTGTACGTTATAGACTTCCGAGAGAAGTAATCACAGATGGTGGACCACAATTTGTTGGAAATAAATTAGCTACAACACTTAATAATTATCATGTCCAACATAAGATCACTACCCCATACCATCCGCAGGCAAATGGGCAAGTAGAAAGTAGTAATAAGGTAATAGAATCAATTTTAACAAAAACCATTGCATCGCATAGGCGTGATTGGGCCGCTTGGCTACCTGAGGCACTGTGGGCCTATAGAACCACATGGAGAAGTACGACAGACTATTTGCCTTATCAATTAGTGTTTGGAAAGCAACCAATCTTCCCCATAGAATTCGAAATCCAAACGCTACGAATTGCACAGGTAGTTGGCCTAGATTTGAGTGAGGCACAAATCAATCGATTACAACAGATTAATGAATTGGACGAAATTAGGCTCTTTGCATTACAAAACACAGCATTGATTCAACAACAGTGAGCTAAGTGGCATGATGCACTTATTAAGAATAAAGTCTTTCATGAAGGAGACTGGGCTTTGTTATACGACTCTCGGTTTCAGGACTTCCCGGGGAAACTCCAGACTCGATGGTTAGGACCATACGAAATCCATAAGGTACATGACAATGGGACCCTTACCCTGATCACAATCGACGGTTCTGGATATGCATTCAAAGTAAATGGCCACCGAGTTCGTCTCTATCGAAAGCCACTCACTCGGGAATCCTTCTGTCAGTATCTACGACAAGATACTGATTTGGAAATTTTAGGAGAGGAAGCGAAATCTTCCTCACCTGTAACTTAAGCAATTCATTTCATAACTTGTACATAACATCCTGTATATACGTTTTTTTGATTCTTTATTTGAATTCTTAGTATTTTTGCTACGTTATTTGTGTGATTTTGCTGTTCCTTTTCAAAAGGAACAGCACTTGTGTGATTTTTCTGTTCCTTTTCAAAAGGAACAGCACTTGTGTGGTTTTGCTGTTCATTTTCAAAAAGGAACAGCACTTGCGTGTTTTTGCTGTTCCTTTTCAAAAAGGAACAGCACTTGTGTGGTTTTGCTGTTCCTTTTCAAAAAGGAACAACACTTGCGTGTTTTTGCTGTTCCGTTTCAAAAAGGAACAACACTTGTGTGTTCTTGTTGTTCCTTTGCGAAAAGGAACAACACTTGGGTATTTTTGCTGTTCCTTTTCAAAAGGAACAGCACTTGCGTGTTTTCGCTGTTCCTTTTCAAAAGGGATAGCATTTGCGTGACTTTACTGTTCCTTTTCAAAAAGGAACAACACTTGCGTGTTTTTGTTGTTCCTTTTCAAAAAGAAACAACACTTGTGTGTTTTTGCTGTTCCTTTACGAAAAGGAACAACACTTGAGTATTTTTGCTGTTCCTTTACGAAAAGGAACAACACTTGAGTATTTTTGCTGTTCCTTTGCGAAAGGGAACATCACTTGCATGTTTTTGCTGTTCCTTTGCGAAAAGGAACAACACTTGGGTGTTTTTGCTGTTCCTTTGCGAAAAGGAACAACATTCACGTGTTTTTGCTGTTCCTTTGCGAAAAAGGAACAACACTTTGGTCTTTTTGCTATTCCTTTGCGAAAAGGAATAGCACTTGCGTGTTTTTGCTGTTCCTTTGCGAAAAGGAACAACATTTGTGTCTTTTTGCTGTTCCTTTGCGAAAAGGAACAGCATTTGAGTGTCTTTGTTGTTCCTTTCTCGGAAGGAACAACATTTGCGATTTTTCGTTGTTCCTTTCAAAGAAATGGTATCCTACGAATGGATTCTTATCTCAGGAATGCCATCGGCATGTTCTTACCCTTATTGGATGCTTTACGCCCATGGTCTCCCCAATCTTTTAGATACAACAATGAATTTATGCGATGAACATAAAACATGATATACCGAAATCAGCACATCATAAATCGCTATTACTATGAATCCAGTATGTATAAGAGGACAAGAGGAGGGACATTAACTTTTCATCTTCGTTGTCATTGTCTTATTCCCGAACCCTGGTTGGTGATTTTTTTATCATGACGATTTCCCTAAAATCTTTTTTGATTATTAATAAGGAGTAAGAGCGAACGATTTATATCTGTTTGTTGGGATTATAAGACTTCTTCCACCATTCCCCGCTCTTAAGGAGTGCAAAACCACCCTTATGTGGAAATAAACAAAAAAAGAGAGATGCTCTGCAAAAGAAAAAACAAAAACAAAATATGAAAGTTGTCAAATGCAGGATAGGGGGTCTCATTCAGAGCCAGCCTACCATGATCATAAGGATGGAAGCGAAGTGGCTTTCCCATTACGGCCACCACACCAGGGATATGGTCTGAAGGTAAATTAACAAGCAAACCTTGCAACATGAGGTCTCATCACGAGCCGGCCTGACCACGTTTCGTGCCTACCTTGTGAATGGCATTATGGTTATCTGGTTACCAAACCGGCATAATGGCCTGCATTTTGAAAAAGCACTCTGCAGAATATACACAAAGGATCATGGTTCCGGAGGGTGAAATAAACAACTCTGCCAAGGTTGTGAACACCTGTTGGCAGCAGAGCTCTGTTAATGGCATCGAAGTCGTAATATTTACACCAACAGGTATGATATTAAATCTTTCTGCCTCTTATACCTTTTCATAAATCATATGTCACACCCCGATATATATATCGCATGAATATTTATTACCACCGATCATGGCAACGGAACTGACAATGACTACTGGAGACTTAGTACATTTGACAGACTTCCAATCCCCCGGTTCCTCATTATATCACGCAGGCTCTTATATAAAACACGATCTACCTTGTTGCCTCGGTTTCGGAATTTCGTTGTTTTTTTACAACATGGCATAATTCTATATGCTGTACTGTATGATTTGACTCCCGACTGGCTGCTGCTCCTCTCTTTGATGGCTGGGGGCAGCCTATCAGATCACGGGGGGGGGGGGAGGGAGGTAACCTCTTTACTTGTAGGGATTACGTGGCTGCACACCATTCGGGTAAGATAATGTACAAAGGAATGACATGGTTTAACGGTATGATGATTTCATCCTACGAAGATTGCTGTCCACGATCCTTTTTTCATTGCATGCTCTGTGATCCTTTCAAAAAATTGGCATTGATCATCCTCTTTGCGTTGCAAATACCGCAAACAGTTGCTGTTCCATTTTTGAGTAGAATCATGGGCGGAAAGACGGTCCGAAGCGAACCTCACAAGCTGACAGTTTCCGCTGCTGCTCGAAAAATCCTGGAAAGGCAGGATGGTTGAATTACTTCAACCGCTTGCAAGAATCAAACGAAGCAGTAGCGTTGGAATTCCTGCAGAATTTGCAGGAAAACTACTCCGTAGTAAGAGGAAAGCGGATAGTGGTTACGGAGGACATCATCGCAGAAGTCTTAGGATTACCAGCTGCTGGACCCATATGGACGCTGAAGAAGGAAAGATTGCAAAAAGCTATGGAAATTTTCTAGGACGAAGGCCAAAGCTTGACAGTCAAAGGGAAAGGAGTTTTGCCGGCAACACTTGGGGAACCCTGGACCGAGCTGGCGAAGACAGTCCAAAGCTATATCACCTGCGAAGGGAGAAAAGACGTGGTAAGGCCTCGTCACCTGAAACTTTTGGCTGTTTTAAAAGGAAAATGCTCTGTGAATCTCCCTGCACTTTTAAATTCGCTATTACATGATGCGGCCCGAAGCCTGAGGAAGGCCCAACATACAGATGCAGTTGTCAGCCACCATGGACTGATCCAGTTGATAGTGAGCCACAGTCTCACTCAACAGCAAAGCACTTGGGAGGAATTGATTGAAATAGTCGAGGGGGGATTGGCTATACAACCCCCAAAACTTGAACACTCCTCCAGTACGCTGGAACGTTTAGAAAGACGCAAGAAGACAGCAGCAGAAAGACATGCTGCTTCAAAACGGAAACAACCCTCCGGTACGCCAGAACGACAAGAAGAACCCAGAGAACCTACTGGCACACCTAACCAACCCGAAAGACCAAGGAAGACGGCCCGGCTAGCTCAGATACGAGGAAGGTTAGAAAGTATTCAGGGAACCATGGCCCAACCAATTGAAATCACGGATGAACCCCCAGAACCAAAAGGAGGACTCTCCGAAGGAAATGCTGAGCAATCAGAGGCTGAGACTGACCAGCCGGAAGGAGAAATTGAAAAGGGAGATGAACACTCTGAGGAAGAAATGGCCACCGAACAGAGCAACCAAGGAAATGAACACTTGGAGGAAGAAATGGCCACTGAACAGAGCAACCAAGGAAATGAACACTCAGAGGAAGAAGAGGCCATCAAACAGGGCAATCAGGAAGAAGAAATTGCACAGCCTGGGGATAGCCCATTGCAGGACCCTCCAGGTGAGGAGGAATTGGCAGCAGTTCTGGCCAACATGGGAGAATATGACCAGCCCTCCAGCACAGGAGGTGTCCCTGACGGTCCCGCAGAAGAAGAATTACCCGAAGAAATGCATGCAGAAGAGGCAGAGGAAGAAAACCTGCCTGGATATGATAATGAAATAGAAGACAACAATCAGGGACAATCTGTCCCCAAGACACCAGAAGATATCCTAGATGAAGAAGAAATGAGCTCAAGGGCTAAACCCTCTGCTGAGGCAAAGGAAATTAAGAAGTTAAGGAAGAAACAACAGAGGTTGCTGGGCACTATAGCCAGACTCCGGCAGCAAATTCGAATGTTGAAAGCTAGTTTGAGAATACAGAAGACCGTAAGGAAAAGGAGGAGGACCACGGTAGCAAGAACCCCGAGGATTAGAACCCGTTTCGCTAGCCGAAACCCCATCAGGAGACCTACTGCCGAGGAACAGTCTGATGTTCCAAATAATAATGAGGAACATGATGCTGTGGAGGAACAAACTGCTGTTCCAAATAGTGTGGAGGGATAGACTGCTGTTCCATCTGGCCCTAAAGAATGAAGGGACATTCCAATGGAACAACAAGAGGCTCCGATGGCAGAAGGACCACAACAACCCTTTATTCACGTTAAGAAAGAAACAGAAAGCAAAGAGGTCCAAACAGAAGCACCACCCTCGGGCGTAATTCGGGTCCTAAACTCCAAGCAACGTAATAGGAAGGTCCAGGTTAAACTTCCAGCCTCTACGGCTTTGTGGAAAAAGGACCCAAAAACCAGAACCCTGCATAAAATGATGAAGGAAGCTCAGCAAGAAGCTGAGCAGTTGCGAGAACAGACAATCCCCAAGGAAAGATACGAAGAGCTCCAACAGCAACTTGGAGACATCAGTCAGTCCGAGAGCTAGGCCTTTGAAGGATGGCAGAAGGAGCAGGAAAAGGTTGCTAAGGTAACTCGTCGATTAGATAGTGTTGTTAAGTAGATGGACACCGTGTGTTCCTTATATAATGATGTTTTGACTTGTAGGGCCCCTGCTAAAATTTATGCTTTATTTTTGCTTGAACGATATCTAAGATTAAAAATAAAAGCCATTAGGGCAGGAGCACCTATCCACATCAACACTGTTAATGACTTTATAGACTGTTGTAAGCACTATGGAGTTAAAGTTCAAAGGTTATTATGCAAGTTTTACCTGCACAATCTTGTGTTAGACCAGGAAACTGATTTAAATCCTGGCCCTTTTGTTGGTGATATACAACTTCAAGCCTTTATCTCATTTGGGGTTAATCAGTTGAAATGGCTCAAAGCTTATAACACCTTCCAGAGACAAGAGAACAGCTTAGATTTATGGGTACGAGCTGAACCTAGAGACCGAGTGATGCTATGGAGAGAGCATAGGAGTTTGATGAGGATCCCAGGTGTCATTGAGATATTAGGTCCCATGCACGAAGCCTTGATCCGAAATAGTCTGGAATACTTCTTGACTATTAAAGACCTTGCCATCGATGTTGCAAAATTTCGATACCAGACCTCTAACCCAAACATCCAGCTCAGGGAACCCTTCAAATATGAGAATTTTGAGCTAGCTGCAAGCCGATTGAGTCTCTATGCGGAACGGATTCTGCGAGCAGGGCCATCCTGGTTGGGGTATCGATTTCGCAGTCCAATTATTTGGCACCCTGCACCCGGATATGAGGCCTTATATGAGATTCTTGCAGATCAAACAGATCAGTTCTTTGACCATCTAGTTGCTCATAATGGTTGTCGGCCTCCTCGCGAGATCCCTTCTCCGGCCTATTCTCTCACTGCCTTGCATGTCAACTATAACGTTTTCATGAGGCCATGAAACAGGGCAAGCAGGGGGGTGTGTGGAGCACTTGGAAGGTATGCTTTTAACAAGCAATCTAGTGGTTTTTCAATCATAATTCTAACCTTTTCTGCATTATGAGTTCAAAGAAGATAAAGGATTTTGATAAAAAGTGCGAAAATAGACAAAGGAAGCTCAAGTGCTGATAATTGATGTTTTCTATGCAGGAAGACGTGGAAACAGGGGATTGCCGATCAAAAGCAAGGAGCAAAGGGAAAATAGCTACTGTCCCTCCAGCAGGGAACTGAATGCAGACAAGATCAAGCAAAATTAGAGCCGAATAGCCTAGGGAAAGAATGCGAGATACCGAGTCGGAGAGCGCAAGAAGGAAAAGAGAAGAATTGAATGATTAGCGAATCCCTCAAGATCTTTGATCCTGAGGGATCGCTGCTTTAACTTATCTTTTTGATTGTCTAGATACCTCCGTCATTTCTGTTATATAAAGGCACCACGCCATTGAGCAAAGGGACGACTATTTGTATGATTTTAAAGTTTCAGAACAAACCTTGATCATTGAGTCTCGCTGAGACCTAATTTTGTTATACTTTTGTTGATGCAATTAATATAAAAGACTTGGTGTTCATCTCGTCTCTGCATCTGGAGTAACCTCAGGCAGTGTACCATTGGCAACTAAGGGCCCAGCTCCGAAGGACACTTGCTTTTGTATTATTATACAATGATTTGTGTGTGGTTTGTTTATTTCTGTTATTTAAGTAATCTGATACATCTTTTATGTGATATACTACGCTTCATTATAATTGATCTTTGAATGATTTCTTTATCTCATGTCTCTGCACTGTACAATTGGATCTATTTGAATTGCATCTTTCGGTTATCTCGGTAACAGAATGTTGGTATGAATGTTATCGTTATTAGATCCATGTGAAATAGTATTTGTGGGACTTGAAAGCAATATTACTTCATTCAGAAACATAGTTATATCATTCATTATTCTCAGATTGCTATAGTAGTATAGAACATGTACATACGGATGAGGATTGTTGTTCCATCTTATTACTGCTGTTCCATTTGATTACTGCTGTTCGTGCTGTTCTATTTTATTACTGCTGTTCCATTTGATTACTGCTATTCCATTTTACTGCTGTTCCATTTATTGCTGTTCCATTTCCAGACTGTTGTTCCATTTTACTTTACACCGTTTTATTTACCTGCCTTTGTTGTTTATGGTGTGAGAGAAGGCCTAAGGCTGTAGTGAGCCTCAGCAAGACGCTGCTTATCTCCCAGACCTATAAGTCCATGCTCTAATTTCCTTTCTTCATCAGTTTCTAAAGGGATGGGTTATTGCTTCCATACCCTTGACTGATCAACTGCCTTGTGTGATTCTCATCTTTTGGGTTAGTTTAGTTACAACTTAGCATCTGTTTTCTTTCGAATCATTAGAACACTATACTACTGAGCATTACTCGGACAAATAGCCTCGGATTGAGCTACTCCTTGCAATAACAAAACGTTCCCGGATTGACTTATTAATGTGGGATAATTAGAGGTGTGGGAGACTCTAGTTATAGATCTACAATGAGTTCTTATACAATGGTCTTAAAACCTCATTGAGTTTTGGCCATCCAGACCGTTCGACGGTTGATTGATCGGATAGTAATTACACTTGAATGTGCACGTGGGTTAACATTTCTGGCGGACTCGATACATTATCAACACGGGTTAATTTTATTTGGGTTCCGGCCTTCACTGTTCGTTGGGTGATTGGTTGGGTTACGTTGTATTTCGATGTTTGTTATGATTCCTCAGATTATGGTGTTAGTGTCAGTATATGCATACTTCCATCAGGGATCAAATCTTATCTATGCATTTTCATTTTAGGTGTCTCATACTGAATTTTTAATCATGTCATTAGGTAAGGTTAAAATGGTCCACTGATGGTTGTATTTTTCTTAGAAAATCAAATCTTCCCGCATGAGCTACATTTTATGACCCATTTCCATGTTCTATTCAGTTAAGGTTTCAAATATGTTACTATAGGTGTCAAGGCAGTTTTCTTTCTATTAGGTTAATTTCCAAGGTATTTCCATTAGGTCTTAGGGTTCATTTCCAAGGTCAAAAGCATGATTTAAAGTGTAAATAAAGGGCAACAAAGGCATTAGATGAAAAATAAACAAAGAGTAATTGCTAATAAGTCATAATGATTGTATAAAGATCTTTTGTCACTAATGTAATTTTAATCTCAAAAACATGTTTTTGAGATGAAAAAAGAGTATTTTTAGTTGATTTATATTCTTTTGATGTAATTCAATCCATTTTATGTAATAAGTGTTCCTAGCTTCCTCAAACATTTCCCCTTGCTGCGAGAAAATGAAAACACTAAAAAAATCAGTTCAATCCAAGCATCATCCACTTGAAAAGAGACAAAGAGAGAAAGTTATTAAACAAAGAATTAGAGGAAAGAAGAAAAAGTTCCAAAACATTAGAAAGTGGGTTTTTCTAATAAAAAATCAAAATAAATCTCTCTATAAGATGTCAACACTCCTTTTCCAAACTCATCACTCTCATTTTGACAAAGAGGAAGAAAAACATTGAAGGAGAGAGGGGAATTGAGGCCATTTGGTGGCTAAGGAAAAGAGGTGTTGTGCATAGGAGATAGAGAGTTGCGCATAAGAGACAGATCATCGTGAATATGAGACAGAGTGCTACGCATATGAGATAGGGCACTGTGCATAGAGCAGTTGGAGGAGGCGTTGCGCTTGGACGCCAGAGTGCTGTGCATAGTGCAGTTTCTCCAGTGTAAATTTGAACGGCACTGCACACCTGAAGGTGGCACTACGCATAGGGCCAACAAGTGCCAAGACACTCTGTCAGCCACTCAAAACTTGTTGTTTGCCTTCTATAGCCTATAAACAAGTAAGTGTGATCTCTAAGCTATCCTCATGGAATTCAATTCATCAGTTTGAATTTGGTTTGCAAATGAAACCCTAATCCCTCCTACATCCCTAAAATCATTCTTTAAAACCCCAATCTATCCTACTCCACTCATTCCTTAAAACCCTAATCCTTCATATACATCCCTCCACCTATTCCTTGAAACCCTAATATGTCCTTCAAATGCCTCCATATCCCTTATTCCTTAAATCTCTAAAGCAAAAATCCTAAAACCCTATTTACTAAACAAGCCCTATAAAAAAGAATACCCTCCCTCTCATTTTCATATTATATTCCATCCTACACCACATAAGTTTATCTCCCCTTCCCCTATCCCTAAATTACCAATACTTACTCCTTCATTACCTTCTCTAGGGTTACACAGCTTCCAAATTTGACAAACATGGACAAAGAGGATAGAGATTATGAGGAGGAGGAAAACATTGGCAACGAGAGTTTGGGAGATGAACCTCAGCATCAAAGAAAACCACACAAGGGAGGTGGAATTATCGGAGGAACCATCAAACATCAGAGAATTATAGGCTTCTCATATGACTGTCACTTGTATCAGGCATCTAGAGTGTTATGAGTTTTGTGAGAGGGTGGAAAGAGTCCAACATCATCCTGAGCTGACCAGGCTTTTTGTAGCCAATTTCCATGATAACAAGGCAACTCTTGCCGGGGTGACATTTACAACTTCATCCTCCATCATTGCTGATGCTACAGGGATTCCAAATGTGGGGGAGAAATAGTACAAGGTACAAGATTTGGATGAGCACTATTATGAGCTATACATCAAATCTAGGTACAAAAATGAAAAGAAGAGGACTTTTCCTTTCATGTTCCTTGAAGACAAATATGCCCCTATGATGAGGATCATTATGAAATATTTCACATGTGAGGGCAAATTTTCTAGATTGTACACCTATCACATTAGGTTTCTTATGAATTTTACAAGAGTCAAAATTTTGATCATCCCTTATTTCTTATTCAAGAACATTGAGAATATGGCCTACATTGTATAGAAAAGGCCATACCCCCAGCAAATGAGTAGTCTCTATCAATATACCCTGATCAAGATGATTGTGCTACATCATCTCAACCTCCTTATCATATCTTGGGACATATTCATTTCCAATGACATCTTCAGGGGTCCTCAAATTCCTCCACCAGTGCCTCAAGAAATAGAAAGGCCTTCTAGTAGTGCCTAAGTAAAGAAAAGTGAGAAGGCTAAAGAGACTAGAGTTGTTGAGAAGCCATAAACATATAAGACATATCAGAGAGGGGCTAGAAAATTGTTTGCAGCAAATAGGCAAGTGTTTACTCCACTTGATATGGAAGGGGCCTTGCCTTCTTCATCAGCTCATAGGAGAATTCTTGCTCCACAAAATGTGGAAGGGGATTTTCCTTCTTCATCGACACAACAGGCACAACAGGTGCAACAAATACATAAAGGGAAGGAAAAAATGCTGGAAGAAATCCTTGATGACGAGGAGGAAATATATTTTGATTTGATGGAAGATGATGAAACAAAACAACCACACATTCATCATGGCATTGAGACATTTGACTTGGAGGCCCAAGATGAGGTAACAAACGAAAACATAACCACAAGTGAAAAAGATGCATAGATCCAAGCATTGATGGACAACTTGGTGAGAGCTAAGTATTTCATTTCATACCTGGAGCAAGAGAACAAGCAGTTAGAGTGAAAAATAAGTCCTCATGGAGCTAGAACTTCTCAAAGCAAAGAGGCAAAGTGACAAGGGAAAATCAACAAAGTAAGAGGAAGAAACATCGAATACCTTGACTACAAAACAAAGAATTAAGAAGGAAATTGAGGAGGATAGAGAAACTTGGCTTGACAGGGTCAATTTTCATTTGGAAAAGCTGCTCCAAAAGGCCAATAGGGACAGTCGAATCATGAAGCACATGGCTCACCATTACAGGACCCAGAACAAGATTTGCAACATAAGGGTCAAGCAAATGAAAAGAAGGCTAAAACGAGCACTCAAAGGCAAAAAGGAGGATGATAAGCTTAGGTTTCTTGCTGAAGATTCCTTGGCTAACCAAGACACTTTATGGTGGTGTTTTCCACAAATTTTGAGCAGGGTTTGAATAGTTTTTTCCTTTTGAAAAATTTGGCAATGTTTAACGCAGAAGTTTTGGCTCTATGTGTAGCGCCACTGGCGCTGCGCTTTTCCTAGGGTCATCCAATGGAGGAGAGTTCAACATTTGGGGATTCATAATGATGAGTACATTCACCTTGAGCATTTTCTAAGCTTTTAGAGCATAACTAGTCAACCAAAAGGTCAAAAAACACCCAAAAAATGACCTTTCTGCCCTTTTTTGTACCCACAGAAGAAGTCTTTGGAGAATCAGTTTTTGAGGGGTAAAATGAGATTCAAAGGAATAAATTAAAGATGTTCTGGAAGTAAGACTTGAAGACATTTCCAATTGGCTATCATGAGATCAATTGAACACCAGGAAGGCCTCCAAAGTGTACCTGCAAAAAGTGTTTCGCATAGGGCTTGGGCGTTGCACATAGGACAAAAATAGTGTTGAATGTCTATTTCACTATGCCTTGACTGTAATTTAATGATGTAAATTATGAATAGGCATGTAAATATGATAGATAATAAGTACTAGACGGTAGATTCATTAGATTAAAAGTCATCTTGAGGACAAATGAATCAGGTTCCTTACTTTTAAAGGCAAGTTGTTAGGACGCCTAGATTCTAGTTTCTTATTCAGTTTTGGTTAGATTAGCTCCTCATCTTAGGGATTTGACCCCTGATGATGGGAGGAGGTTGAAACAATGTATATATCTTCTTTTTCTTTCTCATTGTAAAGGGTTGGACTCAGTTGGATGCTTATGCTTTGAGTAGACATGATTTTCTATTAGTCTTCAGCGGGAGATTAATAAAAAGTTGTAACTATTTCTTTGGGATCCATGTGGTTTAATGTTCAGTTTAGTTTTCTCTATTGTGATCATATGTTAGAATTTTTTTTTTACTTCATCAATCATTTCATTGCTTTTAAGAGGATGTTTTCAAGTTGATACGCAGAACCCATAATATTTCTACTTTGTTTTGGGAAAATATTCATAGTCTATGTTTTCTTCAGTTTAGGAAGAATCCATGTTGCTTAAATTCTCTTTCTATCTCCTCACCTATCTTGAATCACCTCACCCATAAAACCCTAGAGTTCTGAGCATTGTGCCTACCTTGCCCCATCGAATACCCTGCAATTTTGACCTAATTTCCTTGCCCTAACTCTTTGGCTTCTCCTGATCCAGCAAAACCCTTCAAAATCAAATCAAATCTTGTGCTAATATACCTAGCCTAATATAATTTTCTTGATACAGTCATCTTGGCTCATATCCTTATAGAGAGAGCCATCTCCTGGACTAGTAAGGCTAACTACTTGGCTAAGCGTGGTTTGTGGTTACCTTGACATTGCCTTCCTTCAGCCCGAGGTTCAATCCAGGTGATAACATATGGGTTTATTATGAAATTCGCCAATTAGAAAGCTTTCGATATATATGTGGGCCCATAAACCATAGGTCCACGCATGCTAATTTTGTAAAGATAGAACTTTGCTGCGTAAAAGCGGCTTAGCTGTCATCAATATATAATACTATGTAATGAAAAAGAGTGTACCATAACTAACTCTAGTGATGCATCAAGGTGTGACACATATAAGAGTGAAAACAACTAAAAGAAACACTTAAGACAATAAGAAAACATGAAAACAACACTTAGAAATGCTAAAGAAAATTAAAGCGACACATGCCAGAGAAAAGATAACATGAAACACCCATTTTTAAAGTTAAATAAAGTGAAAGTGACAACCAAAAACATGAAAGAAAAACTTGTGAAAACAAAGGTGTGCAAAATTGACAGTTAGGAAAACTTACCGAAATAGAAGTACAGTTGTAACCAAAGCGAAAGATATTGTCAATGAAAAGTGAATACTAATTGTCGGCATGGGTTGGAGATTGTGCAAGCACTATGCACGTTTAATTTTTCATAAAGGAAGTGCGCTTATGAACTCATCAAGGACTTAACATGTGTGAGAAAGTGAATTTTATAGTTAGAAATTTGGGAAGAATACATGAACACTTAACACAACATCCATCGATAATGAAGTGACCATAAGATCCTCAGCAGGCTCCAAAATTCAAGGGTAGGAAAGTTTTGGAGGGTGTTGATTGCAATGTCAAGAAATGGCTATATTGGTGACCTGCAAAAAGAGTATCACGACAGAGGACACTGACAAACTCTTCTTAGAATGAGTATGGGTACATTTTATGATTCCACAGACCATTGTATTAGATCGGGATAATAGGTTATTGAGCACATTCTGGTCAATCCTATTGTCATTATTGGACACTAAACTCACCAGGTCGGCTTCATTCCATCCCCAAACTTATGGCCAGATAGAGGTCATCAACAGGATGATCATGCACATACTGCGCATGTACAAATCCAACCATCCACGAACATGGGATGAGAGCCTTCCCTATATACAACATAACTATAACAAATATCTACGTAGATCGACAGGCTGTAACCCCTTTCAAGTGCGTATGGGATTTAATCATTATGTCTATTTGATGTTTCCATGCCTCATGTAAATACACAAGCTGAATACAAACATGTACAATCCGAGGTTGATAAAAAAACCATGTTTATTGAACACATCCAACAAATGCACTAGTAGGTTCACAATATCTTGGATAAATCCAATTCTAAGTAGAAACAACACCATTATCAACATCGGGTGCCACATAAGTTTGAGGCGGGTAATAAATTTTGGTTGAATTTGCAGAATGAACACCTTACCAGAGCCCATCAAAAGCTTTGACCACTCCAATATGGGCCTTACACCGTCACCAAAGTTGTGGGAGATGACACTTTCAATCTCAATACTCTCCCATTCCTTGGCCTGCATCAATGTTCAATGTGGACCACCTTCGGTGATACTTCCCACCATTATTGGACACATCAAACATTGTAGAACAAATAAAACTAATAGAGCTCAACCCATACTGCATGGAATATGCTACAATTGATCAAATCATGGACCTATAAATGAAGAACGCTCGCCAACAGAGGATCTGACTGTGTTGGTTTTTCAAAGTTGGCCAACTCTTAAACCAGGGAAAGTGTCTCACTAGGGACCAAGTGCAGCAGAAGTTTTCCCATCTCATGGAGGCAATCAACGCAATGGGGACCATTGCTTGCCAAGGGGGGAGGAATGATATAGGTGGATTTTTGTGGCCACCCACCTATTCCACATGGACCCCCAACACTGTTTCTTTTAGTTTCCTTAATTGTAGCAAAAACTACTATTTTGGCATTTTTTTGGGTCTTGAACTTCCAGAGCCATTTTTAGGCCCTACACAAAGTTTTTTTGGAAAACTGGAACACCCAAAAGTTATGGCAGAGGTTTGCATTTGAAATTTTTAGTCCTCCAATATATATTTCTAATGAGGTATCATACACATCAAAGGAAGTTCATATGCCAAAGTTACAACCCCAAGAAGTTGATGTACCAACTAACCACAACAGGGCCCACAAACTTTTGGGGCTTCATCTCCTAGGGTTAAGTTTATGGATGTTTACGGTTTTACCTTATTTCTCAATAATAAAAAGGCATTGGATCCTCATTGTAACATAGTTTAGAGACATGTAGACATCACATCTCAGCTACGATCGCACGAGCTAGTTTATTTTCATTCTGCATCTAAACAATTTTAGTATTTTGTTATTAATGAATTGAATTTCAGTTTTTGCTATAGCTCTGAGTTTCTATTCAAATTTGTATATCATTTCATTCTTGCATAAATCTGGATCAATAATCCACCATAATATAATGATAGTTAGGTTCTCGTTAAATTATTTTAGGTTTGAAATAAAAGATAAGATACATTGATAAATACAAACCGACACTTTGATATCACTATAGATGAAATAACAAGTTACTTTGATGCACAAGAGTGAAATATGATTGCATAAATCTAGAGTGAAAGAGGTTCTTGACTACCAATCAAGAATATGCTATCATAAGGACAAGCTTGTTTCTTTCCATGAATTCTAGATCTGGTTCACGGTGAAAGTATTTGCATATTTGGAGAAGAAACAACCTAAGAGTGTGAATATACAATAGGACAAGAGGCCCTGGCTATTTTTGCTAGGGAAATGAATAAAACATAAATTAATGGCATGGCAGTGATAATTAGCTCAATTGATGTGTCACCATGAACTTAACATAAACTTGTAAAAGAAGATGGTGAATTCCCTTAGGGTTTCACCAAGAAAATATCCCAAAGAAAGATAAACAAAATCAAGCATTTAGGAGATGAAATTGTCACTAGACATGTTATATAAGCTTGAAAAATAATTTAGAGATGAATACACCTTTAAGCACCAAACCCTAGCATATAGGATTTCAGAAAATTTGATTTCTAATGCTACAACTTAATTTTTAGATTTGAAAAAAAACATTAAAATAATGAATTAGATTTTAGAACAATTGTTAAATAACATTGAGGAAGGGTGAGTTTTCCTTTTTAGGATTAAACATAATAAATGAAGTGTAAACCCCTTGTACAAATATGTCTAGAATGTAGGATAAAAGATTAGTTTTATCTAGACAATGAATAAATAATTTTGTTTGATCTTTATTTTCGATTTTTTTGGTTTTGATATTTTTATATAACAAGAACTAAAATAAATATTGGATTTTAGGGTTTTTTTGGTTGGTTTTTGGGAGTAGACTTAGTGCCTTACATTGACTTCGAGCTAATGGGGTTAATAAATATGCTTCTAAAAGATTTGGTCATCTTAAGCTTATGGATAAGAATGATATACTAGATCCTTGGGGCAAGATATCTTATAGTATAATCTTGATAAGATATGAAAACCAAGGCCCAATAATAAGGGTTTTCTAAGAGAAAACCTTCACTAATAAGATCATCTATGGATTGGATAAAACATTTAAAACCCTTGCTAATGAGCCAAAAAAGGAGAATGGAAGAGCAAGAAACCCTAGATGTCCTCCTTCCAAGAGTTAGTTACTACCTTTCAATGGATCGATCTTATTAGCAATGTATAAATTTGGAACATTCATAATAATATTTTTTACGAAGCAAGAAAATAAACCAAGAAAGGGAGAGATCAAAATATTGACATTAAAAATTCAAAGAAAGATCTTTTGTTAGACGCTAATAGAAATGATATCCAACAACAACAACAACAATTTGGAATGATACGAAAGCATTTATTAATAGATAAGAATAATTGCTTCTCATTCTTTATTCCTTAAATCTAGCTTAAGGAAATAAAATAAAAGTGAATTGTCATGCACATAAGTAGGGAGACCAAGTAAAAAACAAGTACATAATGTCACATATGCATAACATCATAGGCTGACTTCTTTTTAGAACAAAAGTGACTTGCTTTTGATGTTCCACGTTCCCTTGAGAAATTCTTCTAAAAGCCTAAAATCATGGTAATGAAGCATCCTAATCTACTGTTAGTCCAACATCTATCTTCTCTAGGTGGAATAACCTCATGAAAAGGGTGAATGACACCCCAAGAAGTGGACGTCTCCTTTGAATGTAGTTCAAAGTATTCATAACATGTCTTCAAGTCATATACACATATCAAAGGTTCTTTAAGTGAGTGTCACATTATCCTTTCAAGATAAAAGGTCACTAAGTGACCTCTCCAAGTCATAATCATGCTCCAAACTATCCCATGGTTTCCATAATTAGTCATAGTGTAGGTTGGTCCTCATAAATGTGGATATTAAGCTCAAAAAATGAAAAATTTGGAGAGCACTATTTGTTATTCAATTATGCATGTGTATATCATGTACACGTGAACATAAATAGCCCCTCTGTGTCTTGGAAATTCTGATGCATGCTTTGTGATATGTATAATTCTATTGGGAAACATGAAACTCGATGATCATGTATAGCCAAAATGTGGTATATATGTGTGTGTGTGTGTGTGTGGACACACACACACACACACACATATGAACATAAATTGCCCCTTTGTGTCTTGGAAAATGTGACGCATGCCTTGTGATATGTGAAATTTTCTTGGGAAACGTGAAACTTGATGATCATGTATAGCCAAAGTGTGATATCTATATGTCTATATATTATATTTATATAGTAATCAATATATATATATAGAAAGGGTTCCATATAGGACATAAAGGTGTGCTAAACCATAGGTATGACAACCTTTACATCAAAAGCAACAACAATAGCATATGAAATAATTGGGTGGCTAAGGGCTCCCATAGATCATATGTCCTATTAGATCCATTTCAAGATACTTAATACGTATTGAGGACATAAATTATTGACATGATGGGGCATAATACCATTAAGGATCAGTCGATTTTAGTAATAAAACCAAATACCTTGAAATAAGCACTAGAAGGATTGGCAATGATGGAACATGAAAGGGGTTTGCACTACCAACTAGATAAACAATTTTACATCAATCATCTTATCATTTCCAAATAAAAAATCATGACACTTTTGACTCATCATATGGTCACATTTGGTGAAAAATGTAGGGTACTCTAAGAGAATCTATACAACAAACTAGTCTAACTCAAGTACATGTGCTCATCTTGAGAGTGCATGAGAAATATAGAATTTCTAGAACCCTGTTACACAACATTTTGTCACTGTCCCTGTACTGCCCATTCCATGATCCTGGAGGACCTCTACAGTGAACCCTACATGCTTCCCCTTCATGAAGAAACTCCCATTAAGTCTCTCTTCATGAGCATAACACTTCCCTTTTGCATCATTTCCCACAAATATTGTATTTTTCCCTGTTTACAAGACCCGCGCTAATGACCAGTGTCCTCCTCGCACCAATATGCAGGGATTAACACTGTCCCTAGTGCTGACCGGAGTGACTGTGCCTTGTTCCAGTTGCGCCGATCCTCTTTTGTAAAGTTTTTTAAATAAGGAGCTGAAGCTTCCAGCTCTAGAAGCTTCGTAACAAAATTCTGGTAAATGGTTGGGCCAGATGGAGTCGAGGATGTTAGTTTGGAATCCTTTCCCCTATTAGGATGGAAACTACCTCAAGAGATAAGACCTTCTCCCATGAGAAGAGGAACCATCTTCCATCCATTCATGCTATATAAACCTCCCTTTTTCCCAAGCATAAGCTAGTATTAATGTTGGTGTGCTAGTGCTAATTAAGTTTGGAGTAATCAACAAGTTATTCATAGTTGAATCTCTTTAGTTGTGTGTGAGGGAGAAGTGTGAATTTGGTTTAGTGTGAAGACTAAAGGGAATATCCTTAAAACTATCATTGTTGAGGCCACCATGGAATGCTAACGGAAGTGTGTGGGAACCTGGTTTTGTCGAAGGAGAATAACAACATCAAGACAACAGTTGTAATCTCTTCTTGATTTAATATTTATGAAACTATCGATTGATTTCCCACATAATGTGTCATATCACATGTTTATTGCTTAATGATTCTTTACTTGTTAAGTAGGTTGAATTACAATTTGTCTATTCTCATGGTTGTTGTTTGCTGTTGTTTACTTGTTCCAGGTGTTCGAAGAAGGAAACGGAAGATAGCTAGAGTGAGCAAGCAAGGTCATCACCAAATGGGATAAGCGTACTAAGCAGTAGGACCTCCTAATTGGTTCTAACCTAAGGAAATCTTTCATAGAATGTATTGTTAGTGGCTAGAACCGCTATCAGGCTAGAGGAATTATTTGTTTGCACTTAGAATTTTACTTCACCACAAATTCACAACTCCGTTGGGGAACCAATCCTTCTGTTTGCTTGATTGAGAATTTCATGGTTTTGTGTGAACTTTTCTAGTTTTTCCATTTCCCTTTAGTGCTGCCTGCTTTGCTTTGCTCACTACTCTGGGTTTGAAATTCACAGTAGCAATTCTGGTCCCAATTTTTTTTTTTGCGTACTTGCTCAGTGCACTTATTTCACTAACAGTCACATCGATTAGTGCGATATGTTGAGAAACAGTTGCGCTGACTCCATTCTGGTGCTTGTTTTCAGTTAGGTAGTCACACCGATGCCTGTAAGTGAAGATTAGGGTTCACCCCAGATCTTGGCCAGTGTGTCTTGCTCTCTTGATTTATGCCTTGTAAGCTATTTAGACTGTCTTCTCCTTGACTAGAAAGCTGCTTTTCATTTGGTTTAGTGGATTGTTGATTTGCTTTCTTTTTCGCTTGATTTCTTGGGCCATTAGATGGTTTATGGCCCTAGGGCATCTAGGTTATCATCCATTCAGCTGATTGTGAACTCAGTAAGTCAAGTTTTTGGTGCATTTACTCCTTGCATTTCGTTTATGGTCCTTCTATGGCTTTGAACTCCATTACACAAGTTTGAAAAGTTTCATTTGCTTGTCTAAACGTCTCTTTTCTGACATAGATCACATTGCTTGTGTTCTTTTTGGTGAAGTCGTCGCATCATTAGCTTGGAATAGATTCTCTTTTCGTGTTTTTCATTTGCTTGAGAATCAATTTTCTCAAAACTTTTCATTGGAGTGTTTTATGAGAAATTCATCTTGTCATTTCATGAAAAGTATAAAGTTTTAGTTTGTTGCATCAATATGTTACAGTAGTTAGCATCATTGAAGACTATGATTGCATTTGCATTTGAAAAGAAAAAGAATTCTCTTTACTTCTGAGAGGACTGTTGAAGTGTACTTGTTAGGAAACTAGGAATTGGAATGAATTTTTCATTAGTTTATTTTCTCGAAAAGTGAAGTAACGAAAAAATCATTTTGCTTTCGGTTGCTTGGTTTTTTGCATTTGGTTGTGTTTTCTACCCTCTCTAGTGTAGAAAATTCATCGAATTGAAAGGGTCCTGTCTCATTTAGCTGCATTTATGGCCTTTCGAGTCACATCGTTAAGGCCTGAAAACCAAGACATGATTCAAGATAAAATTAAAAGTGAACTCAATTAACCTAAGGTGCATTTGAAACCCAACGATCACATCTAGAAGGTCCAAGCTAGAGACGTGTTCCAATGTCTTTAAACCTAGCAGCTGTCATTAGCTTCGACACTAGACAAAACTAGCACATACTTGTGCTCCCCGTACTATCGAGTATATAAAGGGAGACCCCTCTAGGATGCAATCCTTTATCCATAGGAAGCCGAGTCTGCCATCTTGCAAACATGATACACCAAGCACAACATTTGGGGAGATTGCTTGCTTGTACTTCTCGGTTTGCCGGGAGGTATTATGCAGTTCACGGTTATCTGGTAATCCTCTTTACCTAGATCATCAGGAGTAGTCATTGGATCTTTTTGACTCATTAAAATTAAAATATCATTCAAGCGCATGTCCTTTCGAGCTCGTTTCCAATTGAAAGTGATAAAGTCATATTTTCTTCTTTCTTGACTCTTAAAACATGAAAGAGCACCAATTTATTCATGCGTCTTAAAAAAATTTTGCCCACGATCTTATAACATCTTGTTAGTATTTTCTAGACAAAATCGTGAGTTTTATCTAAAGTACATTTTAAAGCCTTGAAATTTATCTCTCTTTTCTTGTTAACTAAGACAAGGTCATCGTGGCTGAACCATCTGGTTCACCTAGTTCTTCTTCCTCTCCTCCATCTGAAAGATTGTTTGAGGAGCCTTTTCCTGAATTACCAGAGTCACTCGAGGACCTAGGTGTTGAACTAAAAATCATTCTGTGCATTGAACCTTTGTCATCTCGTACTCCGCTTACTTCAGATACTGGATCACCTACTGATATTGACCTGGAATATCTGGACCATCCTGTCTAGACTCTTGAGAGTTCGCCGACTATTGATGGTCAGCTTGGACTGGTTATATATCCTCTGAATCCTTTGGCTGACACTGTTGTGATATCATCATAGCATCTATACAGTCCATACGATCAGAGGGGTGTTCCTTTGGAATTATCCACTTGTACATCTTTGGTCATTCATCATCATTTGTTCCCAACTATGGAACCTGGAGGCGAAGCTCTAGTTACCTCTATGAATCAATCAGAAGTTTCTACTCCAGACACTGTCGAGGAGGAAGAACACCAATTTCCTCCTAAAGGTTTCCCCTTCATGGGAAGCATTCCCATCTATGTATATTGGGATTTTCCACCTAATTATGTGACGTTAGCACAGTTGGTCTCAGGTACACCTAATGCCTCATCATTTTATCACAACCCTGTCTGGGCATCTGGCGCCATGCCTACTATAGGTTCGTTTGTTGCAAACCCGACCTCCCAACAAGCCATTACCTCAGTCCTAGTGCAATCCACCATTCTGAACCCTCTTGTCTCGTCCGTCCCAGTCACCCGTCCAGTTCAATCGGCAGTCTCGAGGCATGTTGCTGTCAGTTCTTCGACCCCTCCAGTAAGTGGACAAGCTCTGCCACCACCTGAGGGGGCATAATTTAAGTGTTTATTTGATGTCAACCACAACCAATGTGAGTAACTCACAGGCTCACATGGTTGGGATTAACCAACCTTCTTTTGGTTTTATCCAAAACCTCGTTGGTCCTGCTAGATCAAACAATGTCCAGTACCAACAGGTCGAAAATCCTGTTGGTCTGTCTAGGTCAAGAAATTTCCAGTATCAGCAACCTTATGAGGCTCAGGTTTAGTACCAAACTCCTTATGTTCCATATGGTTCTCAAGGAATGGTCAATCCACCTTACGTCCTTCAGTGTGGGAAGTATGTTCAACCTGGCCCATCCACTTTTTAGGGTGGCTATGGCCAGCTAAAGTTTAGAAATTTTTTAGGAACTATTCAAGTACCTTTGTAGCAGCAAGGACAACCTCTGCAGCAATAAAGGCAACCTTTTTTGTAGCAAGGGCCATCCGCGCAACAACAGGGGCAGATGATATCACAACAAGGACAACTGCAACAATCGCAGGGGCAACCCTCACAACACTTGTAGCAAACCATACAGCGATAGATGTAGTATGCTCTACAAACCTCCCAACCTATGTCTTCACAAGGCCAACCTCTGCAACCGCAGGGACAGCCTTTGCAGTTGCAAGTTCAATCCTTTCAGTAGCAGAGCCAACCTGGGTAGAAACAACCCTTATATACATATCAATAGGGTCAACCCTTGCAAGGACAAGGCCAGGGTCAAGTCTTGCAATAGTAGGCCCAAAATTCTAATGTCCTGGGGAAACAGGTACATAATCCTTTTTTCCAAGGGCAACAGGTCCAAAATCCTTATGCCTAAGGACAACAAGTGAAAAATCCTCATGTCCAAGGACAATAGGTCCAAAATCCTCTTGTTTAGGGGAAAAAGGTTCAAAACCCATATTCTCAGGGACAACAGGTGAAATATCCATATGTCCAAGGTCAATAGGCTCAATAGCCTCTTAACCCGTATGTTTCTTATCAGCAACCTATGGCCGGATAGTTCCAAGGTTATTCAAGGTCAAAATCCTCCCTACGACGAAGGTAACCTACAGTGGGGGCAAAATCAAATGTCATATGGCCAAAACCCTCCACTATGGGGAAAAAATCCTTACCAGCAGGGATGGGCTCCTTTGGTTGGACACGCTTATCGACCTCCAATGCCTTTCAATACTCAATTGCCATTCTTTGCCACACTAGAGTTACCAGATGTGTCTCAACTCACGAATGATCCAATTCTTCATTCGCCATACTGGCCTTCGATTCCATCCAATATCCCGAGTGATTGTCACAAGTTTGATGGGAAAGAAAAAGAAGATCCTTAAGCCCATGTGATGACATATCACCTCTGGTGCTGTTCAAATTCCTATGTTGATGATTCTATTTGTCTCTGTCTTTTCCAACAAACCCTCACAGGTTTTGTAGCCAAGTGGTACATCGAGCTTCCTCAAAGTACTTACCATGACTTAAACTATTTAGCCATGGCCTTCCTCACACATTTCCAGTTGTCAGTTCGCTATGAAACTAGCACCTATTTTCTCACTTTGCTTAAGCAAGATACCGTGACAAACATATTCGATCACATCCATGAATGGAGATGTAGGTGTCACCTGATAAAATTTGATATTGTTGATCAGTTGCTCACTGAATGGTTTACCAAGTCATTTGTCGCTCCAATTGCTTGCGATATAGATATGGGTGGATGCATTACCAAAGAAAAAGCCATTTCTGGTGCCCAATACTTAGATCTCGTTTATTCTCAGTCTGAAACTTTGTATGAGTTATTACTCGATGCTCTGCAACCATCATCTGATCCCACAACATCGAAGTCACAAACTACACCTCCTGTTGATGGAGTAATTGGTTCAATGTCCCAGATCCTTGCCAAATCTTCTTCCAAACAGAAGTTGGTCTCAAACACTGCTTCCAATAGTTCCTCCTAGAATCCACCTGGCCCTGGTAAACCTTCAGAGGTCCACGCTGTCTAGCTTACCACAGCGGACAAATCCTTGAAAGATAAGAAGAAAGGAAAAGGCAAGGGTAAAGACGATGCCCCCAAATAGGGTCCTTCTAAGTTGTCTGCTATCGATTCTTCACAATGGAAGCCTAAGTATCCGTGCCTCATTTGCGAGGAGGATCACTATACTAAGGATTGTCCCTGAGGGTCCGAAGTTAGTCATTTTCTCAAAGGGACCCCAGATGTCCTGAAAGAGCCATTTCTGTCTCAACAGACTCAAATGGTAGACCAACCTCAATCATCTACTTCCTTAGGATCTCAAGTGTTCATGATGACTACACCTATTAATGTGGCTACAAGATCAAAAGATTATCAAACTCCAGCTTCAACAACCTGGAAGGAGAAAGAGGTCCCCCCTTCTTCTTTGGCCCTGAGTTTCGACCCTCTTCATATCGAGTGCCCTAACCTTGATTCTGTCATTCAACCACCTTCTCGAGGTGTGTTGAGGAAGTCCTCGTACAATCCCAATGCTCGATCCACTCAACACTATAATATTGTTGAATATTTGGCTTAGGTGCCATTAGCTTTGTTTGCTCTCGAGGTAATCCAAAGCTGTCCATCTCAGTGGAAATCCTTGTTGTCAGATATTGGGGGTATTGATCCTACCGATTCCAATTTGATATGTTTTGATATAGAAAACCATGTTCCATGCTTGCCTAATTAGATTTCCTTTCTCATTCAGGTAATCATCAATGAGAAAACCATTCATAGGACCGTCATCAATAAAGGTGCTTCTACCTGCATCATGTCAGTCACTTGCTGGAAGGAAATTGGTTCTCCCACTTTGAACCAATCCCCTAACAATTTGGAAGCTTTTGACGAGCACAATTCGCAACCCTTTGGTGTCTTTCCCAACCTTGTCATTACTTTGGAGGTCAAGACAGTACACGTTGACATATAGATTATTGAAGCTAATCTCAATTATAATCTTCTACTCGGACGGAGCTGGACCCATGCCATGCATGCTGTAGCCTCCTCCCTATTTTGCATGATTCGTTTTCCCCATCAAGGGAGGACCGTCACAGTCGACCAACTGGATTTCTTTGCCTCTTCCTCCTCAGATGGAAATGTTTAGTATGCCAAGCACATTGGTGCTCCTTATGAGAGTGTGGGGACAGGTCTTTTTAAAGATTCTCCCTTGATGGGAATTTTTCCGCTCCCACCTCCTCATGTTGCCTCTGTCAACACGTTCTTGGTCAAATGTGATCCTTGGGTCATACCTTCACCAGATCTTGTTGATACCTGGGGCAAGGTTATGCCACTTAGTCTTGTCAAAATCAATTACGTGGAAATTGTTTCAGCCTCAAGTTTCGTATCCTATGATTTTCCTATTTCGAGGACTTCCCTTGATACGTATTCTTAGTCCTTGTAGTTTGGAGATTCATAATCTCTTGATCCCTTAGATGAGAATTTTCTTGCTGACGAGAGTATCATGGAAGTAATGTCTCTAGAGGAACCACCTTGGAACAATACTCATCATCGTTCCTCATTCCTGCCTAGCCCGACAGTCTTGTCTATGTGTCCTGAGAAGCTATCTTCTCCACTGCCTATTAACATGTTAATTTCTCCTGAAATTGTTAATATCTTTCAACTGAGGGCACCTTTATCTCCTCCCGGATTTAGGGTTTTTATCCCTTCCCGAGTTTTTATCGATTTCCCATTATTGCAATGGGGTTTTCATCTGACTCATAACCCTCCCTCACCCAGGGGGCATGGGGGCAGAGCCTTATATGAGTTCTACTCTGTTATTTGGCCTAGTCGATGCTTACTCGTCATATCAATAGTAAAACTCCGGTGTTCATATGTGTTGATTGATTACTTGAGTCCAAGCATGCTCTCTCTCATAAAGTACTATGCTTAGGTCATCTTGCATGGTTACTTGTGTACATTAGTATGTCATTCATTTTTGTGCAGTGTGGTTTGGTGTGTTATTTTTACAACAAATTACCTGTTTGCTATGTTTTTCCTTGCTTTGCAGACGTCTGTGACTCTTCACATTGGTTTCGCTGATGGTGCTTATCATAGTACCCAAGATCTATCCTCCGCGACATGGGCCATTTATGACCCTCATGGTGAGTTGATTGATATTCAAGGTATTTTCTTAGGTCACACACCTAATAACATTACTGAATACAATGCAGTAATCAAATTGTTGTCAGAAGCCATCTCTCTTGACATTCGGGAATTGGTTGTCAACCTAGATTTCTTGTTGTCCTTCAAATCAACGGGAAATATTCCGTCAGAAACCCTCAGATATTGAGAATGTATCTAAGTATTCATCTACTTGAAAGCAATTTTGATTACATTACATATCATCATATTCTTGGACACATGAATACATTGATAGATGGATTAGCTAATTATGTGTTTGATTAACATTTACGAAACATGTGAAAAGCTAAAACAAATCATTTGTACCATAGTAAGAAAGAAAATACAACACACACACACACACACACACGCACACACACACACACACACACACACACACACACACACACACACACACACACACACACACACACACACATATATGATGATAATATTTGATACATCAAAAGCCCAAATAATTATATGTGTCTTCAAATAACATCGGCGGCTTGCAGGCCTCATATATTCATGGCACGCAGGCCTCAAAAATGTGAATGCTGGACCTAGGAACTAATCAGCGTGGTGATTGTGGTAACATGAAACTTCTCATGCAACACGAGCTAGTAATCGGCGGATCCAGTCCAATACCCCCATCGTATGCCTCTGGTACTGGTGTGGGATGTCTCCCACCTAGACATACTCTGGGATACCATGAGTTAACCCCCAAAAGGTTCCTCACGATCTCCTCATCGTTGTCACTCCACTCTCGATAAGGAGCGACATCAAACTGGCAAACGACGCGCCTAGCTATCAGGGATATCCCGGCGAGATGCTATGGTCCAACATCTTCATTGATAAAAAAAAATGTTATAAACACACACACACACACACACACACACACATATATAAAACAATTGAAAAATCCAAAAATAAAAAAATTATTTTTTACCTTCATCTTCGAAATCCTCCCCATCTCTCAGCGACATGTCTGGATCTCCACGAGAGTCGGTACTGCTTTATGGCCAATCCTCCACTATGATCAACTGTCGTCGTAGTCATGTAAATAAGGCGGACCTATAGGACATATGCTGGCCCCTAGTGATCCAAGGCATCAAATGACTCCAACGGACCATCCGTGGGTCTCGTGGCATCGACAAATCTACCTCAGTCAGCTGGTACTGGAACAATGGAACCCACTCCAGGAAGAAGGTCAGTAGTACAGATTTGTTGGGTGTGAGATCCCCCAAGGGAAGTTTTGGGGTTTAGAGCCCAGATTTTGGTCAATTTTGTAATTCCAATGTAAAGACTCCACATTTTGTGGGCGCGGAGCGCGTAGTTTGTTAAAGAGTCATAGGGTTGTCTACCCTTATATGTAATGTCGACTGTAGAAGATATACCCATGGTCCGTGGACCATGGGATTATATAAATAGAGCGAAGCTCTAAGTAATTTGATAGCATAGTTGAAGAATCAATAATGATGTATGTGAGATAGATCTGAAGTGTAAAGTCTAGTTTTGGGTCATAGCATAGGAAGAGGCTCTGCAGCTGAATGCGCAGAGGCCTAGTAGTCCGCAGCAGAGTGTGCAGACCCCTGCAACTGAGTGCGTAGGGTGAGTCAAGTTTGTAAACAGTTGGAAGTATTAATAAAGAGAAGTTCCTATCAATTATGTGTATTTAGTTCCTGTTTATGCATATGTTATATTGGGTATCAATTTTGCTTTTGATACTTATATGATGCGCGAATGTGTATAACTATATTAATTAAGTGAACACAAGGAAGACTATCTGTTTTTGCGAAGATAATTTAGATATGATAATAAGATAAGTAAGATACTTGTCATAGCTTGGGAAATAACATAGTTTTCTGCCTTAGTAGCGTGAAAGCATCTTAGCCCTGGTTAGGGCTGCACGAAAGATGATTGTGACACTTTGCGAAGGTATATAAGGTTAGAACAGAGCGCGAAGTGACCTGCATGAAGGCATGTCTAGTTGGACTAAATCGACATCACAAACATCTCAAGGGTGCGAAAACTTGGTTCCAACTTCCCCCCATACTACTTTGGGTGAGACTTCAGTCCGTACTCCGTGGGCTGATGCCGAAAGGGCCAGTAGTGTAGGGATTTGTTTGGCTAAATAAATCTGAACCTGGGTCAGGCCCCCATAAGCCAACAAGATCCGAAGCAAAATTGCTTTAGATTCACCATCTTATCTTTTGACAACTGGCATTTCATGTTAATATTGATGGATTATGCCATTTTGAAGATCGTTGGTGCTATGCAATCGATAACATATAGGAATTTTGACTTGTTATTCTCGTGCTCTGCTTGGGACCCAACCACTCTATTGATAGTCAACAGTAGCACTCTCAGTGTCAGATTTCATACAGTGGAAATCTCAATCTTGCTGCTCTTGGATTTGAGGGCTTCTGGGCAATGTTTGACAAGTAGCATGGATATGATTGCCCCAATTGGTCATGACCCATATAGGTTGACTAGTTCCCCTCTCCAGGACAATCCTGTGATGAAATAGATGTTTGAAGTTTCTAACTCCAACTCCTAGTCATCAATGATAAATATTTCCCAATTTATGTCCAAGAGACTAATCAGGTATTGAAGCAACTCAGGTTGAGCCCACATCCCTGGTGTGAGAAAGAACTTGAGGAGCCCATAGTTCCTCAAGGCATCCAAGCAATTTGGATCATTCATTGCTTGAGTGTCCACATCTTCGTGCTCGCGTTCTTTCCAGTCTACCATTTTCGACGATTCTTTCTTGCAAAAACCATGTATTTAAGTTAATAATCATTTTTGGCAAGTAAAATTTGAATTCAAACGGTGGAATAAAGAGAAAAATGGATTTTTCTTTGTTCACGATGTTGAAACACTTTTTTTAAAAAAAGTTGCGCCGACGGCATGGTTGGGTGTTTTAACAACCCTTGGCCGATTTTTTTTGGCCAAAACCTCCCTCAGAAATCCCAAAAATGGATAAAAATAGGAATAAATAGTATGGAAATGGAGCTGAGGGACTTGGCTCTTACCTACAACTAACGTCTCGGCAAATGACCTCCCAATTCTCCCACAATTTGCTCCTAAAAATTAGGGCAAAAGTGAGTAAAAAGTTTTTCACAGCAAGGTGAAATGGTAAATGGTAAAAAATATTTACTTTTCCCTCCTTTTTTTTCAGTTTTTAATAAAATGTTAGGGTTTTTGAGTATTTTTGACCTATTTTGTCTCAAGAATTGGATAATGCACTTTACCTTTTTGCATAGTGGCAGGTGATGGATGTTCGACAATGGTGCTGAGTCACGTTTCAACTCTTTTCTCAACTCGTAAAATTCAAATGAGAAGATTGTTGAGTATTTTTTCCCTTTTGACTCGTAAAAGAGAATAAAATGCGGGGTTCGCTTTCAAGCTCTTTTTCTACCCTTTAAACACGAAAAGATAGATGAGCCCTTGTTGTTTCTAACTCATTAACGAATTTGAAATTTCATGCACCCAATATACATTTACCCCTTTTTCAGGCTGGGTCGCACTATTTACAAAAAAAGTACTCCTTGACTGAAATGGTCAAGCGATTCTCTCAAGTATCGATTTCTACATTTTCGGGCTCGAGAGACACAAATGTACGAAAAGGGACCATGTGGAGTTTTATTTTCCGTGTCTCTTTCAAACTCTTTAAAGATGAAAAGGATACTGAGTTGCACCTTTGTTGGACTAGTTAAAATATTAAACGACATCGGATTCACCACCATGATGAACATCAACTCCTTCCTAGTGCTCATTAAACTTACTAGGTTGGATTCATCCGAAGGATGAACTTATAGTGCTAGCATATGTTATCCCCTTCAAGCTTGCAATTAAAAGAATAATTGGGGTACTTGCTAGGAATGGTGGGGGAAAATTTGGAAATCCTATCAGTTGTGTCGGTAACTCACTCTTGAACATGACACTTTCTGCTTCGTGTCGGGTTGGGATATCCTCTTTTTATCATTGACCTTCGTGGGTTAGGCCATTTATTTTTGCTTTCCATTTGATCTCTTTCATGAAATCATGATCACAGATCCTATGGATCCAAAAGCTTCCAAGCTTCTAGTTGTGTCGCTGATATGTTCAAGAGTTGTCCTTCTGTAGTTACACTTACCCCTAATTCTTAGTATCATCCAAAAGCATTTTACATCCCTTTGTCTCATGTCGATGATGTGGGATACATTATGGCCCTCCTTCGACATGGTCGCTTCCTGTCGACTTCAACTCATTATCCGGGAAGTTGACCAAGGGACTCCCTTCCAGTAGCTTAGATATTGCATGTCCTAATGGTAATTTCTTCACACTCGACAACAAGTTCACATCATTGGATTTCGATTGAGTTATTTCATGGGTGTTTGACTATAGTTCCTTTATTCACATTCCGTGAATTGTGATGATAGTACCTTGAGGACCATTGTCATTATTGGTGGTTTCTCTTGCACTTGTTAACAATTTACATCATTGGTTGGTAATCAAGAGATTTTGTAGCATGTTTAACGTCAACACATCTATTCACATGTTAGAATTTGTACTTTGATCGGGTCGTGTTGGAGCGCAAGATCCTGGGCTCAGATTACAAAAAGTCTAGGTTGCGAGGTGATGTGACATGACCATGTTGATATACATGTCTCTTTCAGATGGTTGGCTGTGACCATACCATGAGCTGTCATATGTGATCCTTCTTATTATTGGATGGCTATGATCATACCTTGGTTTTGACATGATCCTCTTTATCGAATGGATGTGCCCATACCTAGATCGATTTGCATGATCTTTCTATGGATGGTTGTGTCCATACCATGATTCATGTATCATTTGATAGAGTTTTCATTTATGTATATGTATCTGTACTTGCTTGTAGGTTTTCTGACGACAGACTTCGGTTCCTTGCACTGATTCATAAAGCATTTCATCCCTCACTCTATTTCAGCCTTCACGCTTTAGGGGGCATCTATTACACAAAATTTTATCACTATCCCTGTACTCCCCGTTCCATGATCCTGGAGGACCTCTATAGTGAATCCTACATGCTTCCCCTTCATGAAGAAACTCCAATTGTGTCTCTCTTCATGAGAAAAACAATTCACTTTTGCATCATTTCCCGCAAATCTTTTGTTTTTCCTAGTTTACAAGACCGGTGCTAATGGCCAGTGTCCTCCTCGCATCGATATGCAGGGATTAACACTGTCCCTAGCACCGACCAGAGTGACTGAGCCTTGCTCCAGTCGCACTGATCCTCTTTGGGAAAGTTTTTTAAATAAGGAGCCAAAGCTTCATAACAAAAGTCTGGTAAATGGTTGGGCTGGATGGAGTCGAGGATGTTAGTTTGGGCTCTTTTCCCCTATTAGGATGGAACTACCTCAAGAGATAAGACCTTCTCCCATGAGAAGAGGAACCATCTCCCATCCATTCATGCTATATAAACCTCCCTTTTTCCCAAGCACAAGCTAGTGTTAATGTTGGTGTGCTAGTGCTAATTAAGTTTGGAGTAATCAACAAGTTATTCATAGTTGTAGCTCTATAGTTGTGTGTGAGGGAGAAGTGTGAATTTGTTTTAGTGTGAAGACTAAAGGGAAGAGCCTAAAAACTATCATTGTTGAGGCCACCATGGAATGATAATGGAAGTGTGTGGGAACCTGACTTTGTCGGAGGAGAACAAAAACGTCAAGACAATGGTTGTAATCTCTTTTTGATTTAATATATATGCAACTATCTATTGATTTCCTACATAATGTGTCATCTCACATGTTTATTGCTTAATGCTTCTTGACTTGTTAAGTAGGTTGAATTACAATTTGTCTATTATCACGGTTGTTGTTTGCTATTGTTTACTTGTTTCAGGTGTTCAAAGAAGGAAATAGGAGATAGCTGGAGTGAGCAAGCAAGGTCATCATCAAATAGGATAAGTGTACTAAGAGGTAGGCCCTCTTAATTGGTTATAACCTAAGGAAATATTCAATAGAATGTATTGTTAGTGGCTAGACCCACTATCGGGCTAGAGGAATTGTTTGTGTCTGCACTTAGAATTTTACTTCACCACAAACCCTATTATACTAAAATATTCTAACCAAATGGATGTCAAATTAAAGGAATAGCACAAGTGCCTCATCCCTTCGTTGAGAGGGAGAAATAAATCCATGTGTAAATGAAATTATATCAAGAACATATTAATAACAACTCTTCTCAAATAATCTTAGACAATGTGAACATCAATTCCTCTTATTCAAACAAAATAAAATGTTGAATGCAATAAAATGAAACATGCAAGTAGCAAGGGCTAGAAAAGTTACTATATTACAAGGATGCCCCCAATGCATCGTATATTACATTGATAGGAACTTTTCATAATTTTCCCTTTCATTAGAAAAGGCAACTTGTAATTGCTTAAGCGCCTAAAATATTATTGCTATTTCTATTGCAACCATATAAATTAAATGGATGGTAAATGGCGATAGACATCAATCCTTGATAATAAACACACCACTTAATTCATGATACATGCCAAGTTGCAAAAATTAAAACAAATCATAAAATCAGCTAAATTATAACTTTATTTTATATTAAAAAGAATTAATATTTATAAGGTAAAAGAGAGGACCTTATTTGGCCATTTACTTGTAGCTCATGCATTTTGAGTTTGTACCCCTTCCTGGCATTATGATTTGCTTCCTTGTTATGGTCCCTTGGGACATGATAGAAAGATACAATGAGGGTTTATTTTGCTACTTTCTTGATTCTTCTCAAAATATTGTCTAGATATTTATCTCTTGAGGAAGAACCCCTAACCATATGCTGGATAATTAAAATGGAATCTCCAAAACATGTGAGAGAAGTTACTTGATTTTCCTCAGACTATAGAAGGTTTTGATGTAGACTACAAGCCTTTGCTTGGTTGTTTTTCAGTTGGCCTAAGACCCATGAATACTTTAATAATTTGACTTCCTCAGGGTCATAAATGATAATGGAGGGAAGGAGAAAGAGATGAAGAATAATAACTTTCATATGTGTAGAGGGAATGGTTCTGTAATTATATCATTGGTTTTTTATAGCATATTTATTTTCAATCTAATATGTTCTATTATTGTTTTGAAACTCTAATCCTTTGCAATAAGAAAAAAACTTTATTTCTATACATTGCTAGGAGAAATACATGAGACCTAAAATTAGGTTAGAATATTTTTTCTTTCCATCAAGGAGAATAATTTCTTTGTTCTTTTGTCAAATTCATCTAGAGGACAAGATTCTTATCCCTCTGCCTATTTCATGCCAAATTTGGTGTTGAATTGATGTTGTTGTGTTTATTTCTTGTTTAATTATAGATTCATTCTTTTCAACCTATCACAAGCTTTGATTCATTTGTTGCCCTAATAAGTCAAAATTCTAGTATAGTCCAAGCCAAATACCACATCTCCCAATGAAAAATAAGAAAATTGTTGGAAGAATGAGCTAATCCAATTATTATTTTTTCTTCTTTGGATTTCAAAACATGGTTATATGCTATTTAGTTAATAATGACTTGAACATAAAACCTCCTTTTTCATTCTATAACTCATTTTCACTTTCTTATTAGTGCTAAATCTAGTTAAGTAATATTTTAAACCTCTTTGATGAGTCACTTTGTCACAATGAATACTAACTTTAAGTTGGACTTTTTATTTAATGGATGACAAAGGTACAATATAATTTTTAATGTCTTTAAAGGGACCCATCCTCAATCCATTAATTTCATAGTTAGGTGGTGATTGCATAGTACCATATAACTTTACTCTGTATTTTTAACAACCCTACATCACCCTTAATAATGCATGAAATTGATATAAAATTTCATTATGTTAAACTCCCCCTTTATCAAAATCCTCTTGATAATACAATAATAGACATGGTTATAAAGTTTGAATATCCAAGAACTTTGGATACCCACCAAAAATTTATTATAGTGACCCCCATTAATAACTTGGGATCATTGGATGAAAGTGCAGATGGGGGTTCTCCCACTAAAAGATTCCCTTTCATCCCAATCACTGCAAATCAAGCCCAAAAATCATTCACTTCATAAGAAGGATTGTGGGATGTTTTCGAGACATAAAAAAATCATTCCCCTTCCTTCACATCATTGTGATTAAGTGAGAACCATTTGATCAAATCCATTACAAACAAATCATAATTGTTTGTGGATTTTAGAATTTGATTGGTTTTCTATTGACATCTTTTTTTTTAATCAAATTTGATGAATTTGAGTATTTTTGGACACTAGAACTTGGTATTTATCATACAAAGTTCCTACTCTCACTACGAGAATTGCAATAGAGCCTATAATCATGCAAAATGATGTACTCTATAGCTTGTGGAGGAGAAAATACTTAGATACATACTTCATTTTCTCACCATGGAAGCTATATTTGATTTAAAAATTTGAATTTAAGGATAGGTTAGTTTCATGAAAACCTATACTTTCCTTAGAGGATTCCTCAAATAATATGGTGAATTTACTTGTGAAAATTTGAGGGAAAAGTTTCTTTGTGACAACTACACATACAATGTGTTAGAAACCCGGAGAATACTAAGAGGGGGGTGAACCAATATTTGTGGAATTATTAAAATTTATTTCGCTAGTAAATAATATTAGGACACCAGTCAACATAAGAATTACAAATAGCACATATATATTCTTCAAACTTTCCTCACTTACTTTCATAAAGGAAAGCTTCAACTTGTTACAAAGTTATTTGGCTACAACCAGAAGGAAGCTACTAATCCTATTTTATTAAATACCACTGAAAGGAACTACAACCCATGATTTATAAACTACTACTGAAAGGAGATACAATCCCTGATTTGCAAGCTACCACTTGCTTTGACCTCCTTGATTCATCTTTCATTCCATTTTCAAACTCAAATCATGAAGACCACTTCCTTTCATAAAAAAAATAATTTCCTCCTTAATCACATGCTTCAATCACCACAAAATCACCTTCAGCGATCTCTAATCACTAATAATACACCATACACATCAACAACAACAACAACAACAACAACATTAACTTATGAACCCTTATTGATTAATATTGCTCATATCTTCTTGCAAATTCAATTATAATCATATAGAAATTGAGCTGATATTTTCATATTTTTAACTTTTAGTTAAGTTCAACTCTTTAGCTTACATGAATTCATAATTTTTCTCATCTCCCACTTCTTCTTCTATAAGAAATCTCAGTTAAATTTTCAAAATTTACAATTCTAGAATTTCAAAGGATTTAGCAAAGATTTTCTAAATTTGGCGCACCACCAGATTTGGAAAAATTGCCAAATATACCAAAAACTATAAAATTTCCCACCAAATTGCCAACTTCCACTTAATTGTGGCTAATTTGTCCCCTAAATTTAGAAAAATTCCAAATAAGGCATACTCCTCCAAAAATTCCGCCAATTTCTATTGTTCTTCTTTGATTGCTGGAGCAACTGCCTATTAGCGCTTCCACCAATACGACCAGGAGTTGTGACCAAGCTCTAGTGACGCCGAGGCTTGAAAAGGGTTGGAGGTTAGAGGTCAACCCATATTTAAACTTTGTGTCCCAGCATTTGCCTCCAAATGGTCTAGAACCCCAAGTGACCCACTTTTTGATTTTTCCTGAAAATAAAATTACATAGAAAAACTTCGCAAGACACTACCCTTGGTGAAAATTTTTATGTACTTCCACATCATCCTACTGACATCATATTTTCATCCTTTATGCCACATGGTGGCTTTTGAGTGATGCCATGTGTCACCTAGATTTGGCCCACTTGGACACCCAAAAATTCCAAATTAGCATGCCATATGTCACACCTTCATAGGTGCCACATCATGCTGACCTCATGCTGATGTCATCATGCCACTATGTATTCAAGTGTGCATCCACATCATCTTTATCATCCAATCAAAATGTGACATGTGTCATTCTTTTGGTTTATTCACGCTGTCAACTCGTATGACTAAAGTGGGTTCCTGGAACTTGGTTTTTCGTTGATTTTCTTTATTAAATTAAAATGTTGAAAACAGGTTGAGGGTTGTGAATCCAATGAATTTCCTTTGTTTCTCTCTTTCTCTTGCTCCCAACCTATGAATTTGCCTCAAAGCCCAATTGGGACCCACAAGTTCAAGGTTCAATGGCGAGATAATTTATTTTGTTTTACTAGCCCAACTCCCGTGCTAGGTTGAAGGCTTGAGTGGGTCCCATCTCCTTACTTTTCGAACAACCTAGAACGTTGTCTTCTTTGACTCTTTTCACCTTTTTAAATGCTAAAATTTGACCTGCAATAAATTTTGATCAAAGAATCCTTTTTCAGACTTCAATATCCCATTAGAAATATCGTTCAGATCTCTATCCATCTAAATAGTTTCTAAAAGCACTCAAGATGATATACTGTAGTGAAAATAACTCCAATGTCTATTTTCCTTTATCAATATGCTTGCAAATTATTTTCCTTTGCCATCATTTTTCATTAATGAAAACATAGTTCTAACACAATGTTCTCCCACTATGAGGCATTCTATCTTGTAAAAGCAAGACAAATGATCAACATGCCTAAACATAGAATAATATTAGTTTTGGATATTGGGCATTGAAACTCAATAAATGAGCACATGAAAATGTTCCATGTTGATAATTATTTTGTCACTTGTGTTATTTTCATGGGCCTCAATGAGCCATGCCACTTGTAGTCCTTGGCTTCATCAACATCCTAAAATGATTTCTTAGTTAGTAGACTAGAGATAGAGAAAATTGTCTAGTTTAATTTTACATAGAAAAATGGCCAAAAATATATTAAAAATGATTGCCTTGGTTTCTTATTCATACCTTTCTATATCCTTCTTACAATAATCGAATGAGGTGCCTTAAGAGGTAATGCATAATAGGAATATAGGGATTTCAAATTATTGGTTTCCGAATAGCCTTTGATGACTTTTTGACATACTTTTTAAAATAGAACATCAAACTTGGCATTTTGGTGAGATTTTTAAATAGTTGCATGTTTTTATCTATGGAGCTAAAAAATGAATTATGTTATCTTTGTGATGACTAGTAAGCTTAAAATACATCTTTGAGTTATTGTCTCTTCAAATAGGTCATTTTAATTGTACACATAATTTGGCCTAAAATGGATCCCATTGTGGTATTTCATTTATAGATCTTGGAATAGAGTTTTGATAGCTCCATGGTGATTAGTGACCATAAAAAACCATGATTATAACCACTCCTTGCACCTATATTCCTAATTAGGTTATAACTCATAATTTCATCCAAGATGCGCTCCACAAAAAAAAACTTCCATATTTTTGGAATTTTGAAAATGGGATCGATCCATGATGATTAGTGACCTTGATAAACATGCTTGATCCACTTATTGCATTCAAATATGTTATTTTTATGATATGAATAATTTTTCCAAAGTGGGTCCCACATGCAAGAAACTGGTTTTTGGGAAATAAACCATTTTAGGAGACAATGAACCCTAGTTTTCCATGATTAACCAATAAATAACTTCATTTCTAGGACTAGATCATGAGTGTGAGGTATCATTGAAATGAAGAAGATGTTTCATAAGGTGAAACTAAATCTCATTTTGACACCTAGATTGTAAAATTTGCTAGATAAGAAGTTGTTATGCTAGGGTTGGGTGTGATTAAGTTTAAAGGAACATTGCTATATGAAGAAGTTTATTAAATAATATAAGTTTCACTTATAGTGAGTACAAGTGGTTGCATAGGTGCGACAAAAGATCCTAGATACCATTGGAAGAAAGGGAGGATGCTCAATTGGAATATCCAAAATTTTTCAATAGCTCTTCAAAGTTGTGATCACCTTATTCATTGAGCTATATATTTGTAGATAAAGAGAATGTTGGAAGGACGCATTGATAATTTTTCATTATAGTTGTATTGGTAATATTTAAGGCTCAAATAACAGTTCAAGAAAAAATTTCTAGGTAGATTGGTAAAGAAAATTCCTACTTGGATAAAGATGTTATTGGTGGAAAAAATAGTTGTTTCACCCACCAAATTTAGTAGCGAAGGCCTTGTGTCAAAGGGTTTTGTGGGATTACATAGTAATATTGAGAGCCCAGAGGAAAATGTACTATAGTGGAAACAAAGACTTAATAATGGATTTAACAAGCCTTAAGGTGAGAAAATATATTTGAAGTGTGTAGGTGGTTCATTATTCATATAAAATCAAATATTTGTTTAACAAAATGGCCTATTCATGATAGCTTAGGATATTAATTATAAAAAGGTGCATCATATAAAGATATGTCTTTATGTGAAAAAGTCAAACTGGTGCCTATATAAACCAATGCCATTGACTACTGAAATAATTGTCTCTCATATTTTATTAAATATTAATCCATACGGATTATTTTATGTTATTCCATGTATTTCAAAAAGTTAGCTTATGAACCAAGTTCCTGTCATATTTAGGAAATGCAGCTTGTTCATTCCATATGGAAATAAAGCTACATATTGCTTTCAGCCACAATAATTTTTTCAAAGTTTCTATGATATCAAGGTCTTTGAATGCATTTATCTTTTGGCCTTAAAAAGTTAAGGAAATTTGTTGCAAATTGAATATTTTCCTTTCCATACATTGAATTTTGTGAACTTTGGTTGCTGCCAACATATATCAATACCGTAAAAAAATTTTCAGTGAAACAAAGAGTCAAGTATACTAGGAAAATATAGTGTATTACAGATCATTGGCTGGAGAAATAACATAAGGAGAGAACATTTATCATCACAAAAAATTTGTTTGTATGTTATTTTTTTCATATTTGAGTAGTTGACCATACCTCTACTATGTTCAATGTTAGGTTCCTATAATACTAGTGATTGCCCCATTACTATCATAGTTGTACCCTTATCAATATTGTTGTGCCCCTATTGTCCCCATATTGTTATCACTGTGCCCCATAGAATCCCTCTATTGTTATTTTTGTCGCTTTATATTATTATTGTTAGGTCGGCTGGGTTATATTGTGACTCCTTAGGCTCCTATATATAGAAAGGAGGTTTTTTCATTTGAATCATCCAAGAATTGTTCATTTGTGTAATGTAAAGGAGGTTGCCCCCTCGAAAAGACTGAATTCTAAGGCGTTCAACTATCTTTTCTATCTTTTTGTGAGCTGGTTTCATAACATTTGGTATCAGAGATTTGGATTCTAGGGTTTCACTGCTCCAAATAGGTTATCATGGAATTTTCACTACAACTTTTTTTTCTGTGACATTTTAGAAGCTAAAAAAAAAACCCATTTGAGACAAAATCTCAATGAACCTCGGGTCCACATTTTAGAGCTTTTCACGATATATTTACGGAGATATGATCTGAGGAAGTTCGTCTTTTTGCAGACTCCTGAATTACATTCCAAATAGGTGACCTGGGGAAAATCATCATAAATTTCTCTCTGAGCATCAGATTGAAATTTTTTAAGAAGGTATAGAAAGAGGACGGACTATAGTTTCTTGTATATATTTTTCAGAGCCAAAGGTCGAAACAGTGACACGTGGCACTTCATACAAGTTCGCCCTTCTGGAAAGGTCTATAATCAGGTCATCTTGGGAGATTGTGCATAACTCTTCCTTGGAGAATCCAATTTGGATCAGACTCGTGGCATTGGAAAGAGGACGCAGAGGGCTACCACAGGTCGCAATTTTAGAACTGGATGATATGAAATTACAGAGATACATTAGATTCAATATCAAGCTCCTACAAAGTGAAAAAAGGTGTGTAGTTTTTTTAAATTTTTGCATAAGCTTGGTTTGAAAAACTAGTTTGAAGGAATTCAAAGGGCATAGTAAAGAATTATTATCGGTAATTGATGCCCTGAGGAAAGAAAATGCAAACACCTAGTAAGCAACCTGAAATCTCTTGCATGACTCATAAAGAAGAGGAATAAATGCAACATGATATATCAAAATTACGAGACCAAGTGAAACAAGTGTCACTTGCACTAAAAGGAACAAAATCTAAGATGGATGGTTTAAAGAAAGATGTAGAAGCTAAGATGGATGGTTTAAAGAAAGGTGTATAAGCTAAGATGGAATGTTTAAAGAAAGGTCTAGAAGCTAAGATGAATGACGTGGAAGTTAAGATGAATGACGTGGAAGCTAAGATGGATGATTTGAAGATAGATTTGAAGACAGATTTGAAGACAGGCATGGAAGATTTGAAGATAGATTTAACAAATTTTCTACAAAAAATGCTTACTAATGGTGAAAGGGTAGTAAAGGAAACTCATGATGAGAACAAAAGAAATGTTAATCATGATTTCATAGGCTCTAATGTTGGATCGAAGACCCACCATATTCCAAAAATCGATATGAGGAAGTTTGATGGCAAGGATCCTGCAACATGGATATTACAGATGGAGCAATTTTTCGATCTCAATAATGTGCAAAACACACAAAAGGTATGTATTGCAACTTTATATTTGGAACCAAATCAGTTGTATGGTATCAATGGCTTTGCTCTCGTAAACAATTTATCACTTGGGTAATTTTTATGGAAGAATTGATAGCACATTATGAGGATACAAAAAGCAACACTTTTTTTAGCCAATTGATAAGTCTCAAACAAAAGGGTTCAATAATGGAGCACATTGAGAGTTCCAAAAATTGAAATAAGGGTAAAAGATATTCCAGAGGAGCATAGGATTGATGTGTTCATAGGGTCTTTAAAGGATAATATCCAACATGATGTTCGCCTTTGGGAACCTGATTCATTAGAGAAGGCATTCAGGTTAGCAAGAAAAATGGAAACAAAAATTATGGCAACCAGGAAGAATACCACTCACAACTATAAAGATGGAAGTGTTGTTTCTCCTAGTCTTCCACAACCTATAAGGTTGACACCACAACAATTGGAAGAAAAAAGAGCAAAAGGGCTTTGTTATAGTTGTGATACAAAATACACTAAGGGTCATAAGTGTGCTGAGAAGAAATTATTCTACATAGATTGTGAAGAGGAAGAAGAAAAGGAGCAAGAAAGGTCAAAAGAAGAGGATATACTCCAGGAACAAAGCCTAGATGAAGAACAAATAAATCCGACCATATCTTGTAATGCATTGGCGGGAATTACCACTCCTCAAACCATCAAAGATAGAAGGACAAATCAAGAAGAAAAAGGTAATAGTGTTGATTGATTCAGGAAGCACCCACAATTTTATTCATTGTAGGGTAGCAAAAGAATTGAATTGCTTCCTATATCCAGCACCAGAGTGTCAAGTGATGATTGCAAATGGAGGTACAATAAATTGCTCTGGAAAGTGCCATAATATCAAGCTATCCATGGGAGAATATGTATTGACTAGCCCAATGCTTTCCATTCCAATGGGATGTGCTGATGTTGTACTAGGAGTCCAATGCTACAATCCTTGGGTACAATAGCTTTTAATTTTCAAGAACTTTTCATCAAATTTTCTATGGAAGGAAAGGAAGTTGAATTAAGGGGTATTGCAGGGAAAACGGGAAAGATAATCAGCTCTAATGGTATGACAAAGCTTCTAAAAAAGGAACAAAGAGGTGTAATTGCACAATTATGTTCGCTAGATGTTTCCACATCGGTATCATCTATTTCTCCAGATCTCCAAAAGGTCTTGGACAATCATTCCAAGGTATTTGAGACTCTCAAAGGTCTCCCACCTATTCGTGATCATGATCATGTTATTCATCTAATTCCAGGAAGTGTTCCTCCAAACATTAGTCTGTACAGATATCCCTATGCCCAAAAGAGT
This sequence comes from Pinus taeda, assembly GCA_000404065.3. Classification (NCBI taxonomy): domain Eukaryota; kingdom Viridiplantae; phylum Streptophyta; class Pinopsida; order Pinales; family Pinaceae; genus Pinus; species Pinus taeda. The sequence goes on from APFE030581922.1 coordinate 241,678, forward strand.
GAAATTGAACGTATGGTTGCAGAAATGCTAGAGGTTGGTATAATTCAACCTATTCAAAGTTCTTTCTCTGCTCCAGTAGTATTGGTGCACAAGAAGGATGGATCATGGTGCACGTGTCTAGATTATAGTGAGCTCAACAAGCTCACTATTAAAGATAAATTTCCCATTCCTATCATTGATGAATTACTCGATGAATTGCATGGATCAATTTACTTCACCAAGTTGGATCTTCATTCAGGATATCATCTAATTAGAATGAAGACTGAAGACATTGAAAACAACATTTAGAACTCACGAGGGTCATTATGAATTTTTGGTCATGCCTTTTGGCCTTACCAATGCATCTTCTACATTTCAAGGTTTGATGAATTCCATTTTCAAACCCTTCCTTAGAAAATTTGTGTTAGTTTTTTTTTTTGATATACTATCTACAACAAGTCTTGGAAGGATCATGGTTGAACATGTTGACAGGGTGCTACAACTATTGGAGGAGAAACAATTATATGCAAAAGGATCCAAAGTTTTTTTGGAGTCAAAGGTGGATATTTGGGTCATATTGTATCTCATGAAGGAGTTAAGATAGACCCTAGAAAAATTAAAGCCATTAAGGAATGGAAAATCCCCACATCCATAAAGCATCTGCGAGGATTTCTCGGGTTGACAGGGTATTATCGCAACTTTGTTAAGAATTATGGGAGAATAGCAGCACCTCTAACAATATTATTGAAGAAATATGCATTTTCATGGATTCCAGAAGCAACAAAGGCCTTCGAACATCTTAAAGAGGCAATATGCCAAGCACTGGTCTTAGCTACACTGGACATCACAAAAACCTTTATTGTGGAATGTGATGCTTCAGGAAATGGAATTGGTGCTATTTTGATGCAAGATGAAAGACCCATTTCTTTTGAAAGTCATCCAATCAAGGGAAAGTTTTTACACAATGCTATTTATGAGAAGGAAATGTTGGCAATACTACATGCACTTAAGAAATGGCGACCCTACCTAATGGGAAGACACTTCAAGGTAAAAATGGATCATGATAGCCTTTAATACTTTTTAGAACAAATATACCTCTGAAGAGCAACAAAAGTGGGTCACAAAGATGTTGGTTATGAGTTTGAAATCATCTACAAAAAAGGAAGCAAATGTGGTGGCAGATGCACTCTTAAGAAAGGATGAGGATGTGGAAGCATTGTTGTGCGCCATTTCTATTATCCAACTAGATTGGATAAACGAAGCAAGGGGGGAATGGAAGAATGATGAAGGAGTGTGGGTACTTATTCAAAAGTTACAACAAGATTCCAGTACATTTGATACATTTAGCTGGCAAAATGATTCGTTATGGTACAAAGATTGCTTATACCTCTGTAAGAATTCCTTACTCAAACAAAAGATTCTTATCAGATTGCACACTTCTGCCTTAGGAGGGCACTCAGGATTCTTAAAAACTTACCACAGGGTTAAGAAGGAATTTTTTTGGGATGGCCTTATCGTATATTCAAAAGTTTGTGGCGGAATGTTTGGTTTTCCAACAAAATAAAGTTGAAACAATTAAGACCCCGGGCCTATTACAACCTTTATCCATTCCAAGCAAATGTTTAGAGGAGGTTTCAATGGATTTTATCACAGGTTTACCCAAGTCTGAGGGAAAGAGTATCATCATGGTGGTAGTTGATAAACTTACCAAGTATGCACACTTTTGTGAATCATCACATCCATTTAAAGCTAGTACAGTTTCTACTGCATTTATGGAAACAATTCAAAAGCTACATGGAAATCCAAAGATTATTGTAAGTGAAAGAGATCCCATTTTAATTGGAAATTTTTGGACATAATTATTTCTTGTCTTGGTACTTAGTTAGCTCATAGCTCATCTTATCATCCTCAATCTGATGGGAAAATTGAGATAGTAAACAAATGTTTGGAAGGATATCTTCGTTGCTTTGTATTTGATAAACAGACATAATGGGTCAAATGGTTGCCTATGGCTGAATGGTGGTATAACACTTTCTTCCATACAACAAAAAAAATGACCCCATTTATGGCACTTTATGGATATTAGCCACCATCCATCACATCATATTTAAGAGAAAATTCTAAGGTTAAAGCAGTGGAACAACACATCAAACATCAACAACAAGTCCTCCAACTCTTAACAGATAACCTCATGTTGGCGTAGAATAGAATGAAACAATAGGCAGATCAACATCACAGCGAAAGAAGTTTTGATGTAGGTGCTTGGGTATTCCTACGGCTATAACCATATAAACAAATGTCCCTCAAGCAAGCTAAGAAGGATAATAAATTAGCACCAAATTATTATGGTTTGTATAAGGTGTTGCAAAAGATTGGTACTATGGCATACAAATTGGAGCTTCGTGCAACATCTCGAGTGCACCCAGTTTTCCATGTTTCATGTTTAAAGAAGGTTATAGGCGACAAGCTCCCAGTTCAAACAATATTTCCAGAACTTGACGAGGAAGGAAAAATTATATTGGAACCGGAAGCGATCACAAAAACAAGAACTCAACAGCTACGAAATCAATCAATTTCAGAGTATCTCATCAACTGGAAGAACTTATCCGCTGAAGATTCCACATGGGAGGATGAGAATTTTATACAGAAGCATCCAAAACTACTCAAGCATTGAGGGAAACGCTTTTTTTGAAGGAGAGGGGCATGTTAGGTCCCTATAAAAATAGTGATTACCCCATTACTATTTTAGTTGTATCCCTTATTAATATTTTTGTGCCCCTATTGTCCCCATATTGTTATTACTATGTCCCATAGAATCCCTCTATTGTTATTTTTGTGGCTTTATATTATTGTTGTTAGGTCGGCTGGGTTATATTGTGACTCCTTAGGCTCCTATATATAGAAAGGAGGTTTTTCCATTTGAATCATCCAAGAATTGTTCATTTGTGTAATGTAAAGGAGGTTGCCCTCTCGAAGAGGATGAATTCTAAGGCGTTCAACTATCTTTTCTATCTTTTTGTGAGCTAGTTTCATAACATTAAACCACCAATTTTCATGCCATACCCAATTATCATATGCCCATGTTGTTGCAAATTCCAGCATACATTAGTGATTAGGCTCAATCGCCATTTCTTGGTCCATATATTTTCCAATTCTACCTTCGTTGTACATCTTAAATCTTATACCTTTATACCATATGATTTAAGAAATCTCATACTAACATGGCTAACTAGTTGGGTGGAAAAGTAGTTATATCAATAAAAATGGCCCTCTAAAATAAAAAAATATGAAACCTTTTATTTAAGAGGAATAAGTTAAGGCTAAAGAAAGGTTAGTTAAAGGGTGCATAAGAAAGGTTAGTTAAAGGGTGCATTAGAAAGGGAAAGTATTCTATCTGCATGCCTTTAAAGTTATATTGTTGTAAAGTTAAACTATGATGAAGGTGAAGATTAAAATTTATAAGATGGATATAAATATAAATCTTTTAATATAAAGTGAGGGAAAAAAAGAGTTCAATCTTAGAAGGATAAGTTTTTTCATAAACTTATGTTAGACAAAAAAACACCAAAATAACCTAAAAATAGAAAGAGAAGTAAATCCTTGCCTTCAAAATAGATATAAGAATGAAGGATAAGCCTCTTTGAGGGGGGAACTTACTTTTAAAATATAATGAATGTACAAAACGAGATGATCCTAGGACTATGTATCCTTGGAATATATATGAGATAAAGGGTACAATTATAATTAAAGGCTCTAGCTAACAACACTAATGTAACAATGGAAACATAGTAACTCAATATCTAGGTCTTTATCTAGGGAGTATCATGGGGATTTATCTAGGGCTTAACAATTCCTCTCTTCAAAAAAGTGTTGTACTCAATGCTTGATTAGTTGTAGTTACATTTGCATGAAAAACTCCTCCTCTGTTGCATTTTATACTTATAAGTTATTCCACCCTATGAGATGCTTGGTAATTGCTCAATGTTTTAGCTACTTAATCCTAGTTTCAAGGATTTTTTCAGTTCTAGTATGATTTTCCATTCTTCATTAGTCTTGGGTACCGAATACCTTCTTTAAGCAAGAAACATGGAATACTATATGTCAATGTGAATATGGAGGAAAATCCAATTTGTAATCCATACTTCGAATCCTTTGCAACACCTTATAGGGGCCATAGTAATTGAGAGATAATTTATTGTCCTTCTTTTATTCCCCGAGGGACATTTTTTTATATGGTCGTAGCCTCAAAAATACCCAATCCCCCACTTCATATTATCTTTCACTATTATATTTATCTGCTTGTTGTTTCATCCGATTTCATATTGCAACCAGATTGTCCTTCTATAGTTATAGAAACTCTTTTTGGTTCTCTACATGGTCCTCCACTATCTGAACCTTCACTTTCCCTCTCAAGGGTGATGATGAAAGAATGATGATATATATAAAGTTCCCTAAATGGGGACATTTTTTGTTAGTGTAGTGCCCTTCTCTGGTTGACCAACCTTGATATTACATTAGCCTTGATATATAATTAGGGCTCATACATTATTCTTTAAGGACCTATGGCCAAGGATCCGATTATTTTAAATTTACTATTAGTGGATGTGATAATAATTGTGATATGCAAGTTTGATTTTATGACGATAATGGCTATGGTGGACATGTTTGATTACTATGTCTAATCATGTGATGAATTCATTATGTTGTGTTATTTAAATTATCTTATTTGTTGCAGTTAATGAGTATGTTGATGATTTCGTATACACAATTATATCGATGACTAACATTATGAATATATATTACTGATGATTTTTGAGTGCGGAAAGAGACCACCCAAATGTACTTGCATGTGATGAGTTGATGACTTATGGTTTGATTAAATTGTATAGTATTGTCTCAAAAATTTAAAGTTCAAATTACTATTCTGCTATGATTATTAAAGGCATTTTAGTGGCTGCAAGCACAAGACAATTTCTTGGCCAAATGACTCAAATATGGTTGATGGGGCTGTATAGATAGATGGAACTTCATGGGTGGGGTGGGACAACATCCCTGATTTCAACCACTAACACTCATGCCATGAATTTGGCTGGAAGGTGTTAGGGTACCTTCTCCGTGAAGATTACGATGCCATGAGGGAAAACTCTGGATTGAGTTACTAATGAGGATTTATTGGAGGGGGAACATTAAGAAATATTCTTTAATCCCCAACACCATTAGTTTCACTATATAGGAGACGTAGGAGAGACAATGGTCTCTATCATTGTGCCCAATTTCTCCCCTCGTAGTTACAAGATGCATGGAGGGAAAGCATCATGGCACCCTTGGAACTTCAAAGGGAAGTTCTTGAAGGGCATGATTGACTTGGCACCCTTGGCATCAAGAAATGAAAGATGATAGATAATTAAGAGTTTATAATCATAACATGATGAGCACTAATTCACATAATGTAGTAAGTGAGGGTTTAGAATCAAATTAACCAAATCAAGATAAACCTTTGGATAAATGGAGAATAGGAAGAAATAAAAAAAATGGACAATTTAGTAACTCTACACCTCCCATATTTAGAAAATATTAGGTAGATAATGTGCATTTAGAACAAATCCAAAGTATATAAGTGGTATAATAATAAAAAGGGGAAAGGGACATAGAGTTAATTGGAAACATTAATACTAACATAGTTTAACCTCCTTAGGAAAAGAGGGTGGTGAATGAAATTAAAGAATATCAATTTAAAATTAGAGAAATTTAGTTTCGTGATGAACCTCCATGTGACAAGAACCAACACAATATTTCCATCTAAGAGTTCAATTTGAGATAAACTAGGGTGTAGTTGGGGAACCAAATATGAGACCTATCAATTAAATTCAGTAATGAAAACAAAATCAAGAGTTTAAAAGGGGCATCAAGATACAACTAGGAGAAGAAATAGGGAATCCTCTTGAAATGAGTGAAAATATGTTTTTTAATAAGAATTTAGGTAAATAATTTAGGATATCGTTGGTGAGAGACTGACACATGGATGGGTAAATAATAAAAATTTTAGATTAATAAAAATAATTATTTTTACATGAAGTGATAAGTGTCACTTATGAAGACTCCTATAAAATAAAGAGAAAGCTATGGGAGAAAATCACGTTTTTCCTAATATTGGATGAATTGAATAGTGTTATTGTGGTAGTGACTACTAAGTCTATAGCGAGTTTGGTGAAGTGGGCTATTAGAGAGGGAAATCTTGAGATAGGGGTGCTCTCCTTCACTTTCTAGTATTGTTTCTATGCTTTACAACCCCATTGTAGCTCGGGGGTTCATGGGGAAGAAGAATACCCAAGGAGTAGGATGGGAGGTCAACCAATGAGTTGACAATGTTTGGTTAGGATGCAACATCCTTCACATGTGTATGTGGACAACATCAAGGGAGCACAAGCATAAAAAAAGTTGATAATGAAACTACACCCCCTTAGTGCATGATATCCTGTGTTTCTCTAAAATTCTCCTACATGATTAGTTATTGTTTATAATTATCAAATTGTAAAAGTGAAGGCTATGACATATACTTGTAAAATTACGAGTATTGATGTTTGATGCACCTTTAATAATTATGTGATTCTCGTGTTGGATGTTTTCTAATGGATGATTAGTTTGAAAGGAAATAGTTATTTGCTTATTACTTTTAATACAATAATTTAGACAACACACCTTATATTGTTAATAAAAATATGATCATGGTTTCCTGCACCTAATAACTTCTTTCTATTATCTTGTGTTTGGTATAATTTAAAAAATAAAAAATAAAAAAAATAAAATAAAAAAATATTTCTATTTGTGTAAATGGTGTCATAGGGAAGGTCCTTACAGTTTGGTATGGAAGGACTTTTTGTACCACCATTTTTCCAATGGAAACCACTTGATCTATTCTGTTTGTTTATTAAATGCAAATCAATGAAGATACCCTTCTAGGAAATCTTATTTTTCCCATCGAATTGAGGATGGCAAGAGGAAATGTGAGCTAATTGTATACCAAAACATGAAAATAATTCATTGTAAAATTGTTGAGTGAAAACTAGATCTCTATCACTTCCAATAATATTTGGGATTCCAAGTATCTTTTGAATTGTTTCTATGAAAGTTGTGGTTATTGTACTTGATTTAAAACGATAAGAAAGAGAGAAAAAATGGTCATACTTTATGAGTCAATCTACAAATATCATGATGACATTTGTTCTCTAGACTTGGGTAGATCTATAATGAAATCAAATTCATTGAAGCCTCTTCCCAATGTTGAATTGGTATGGTTAGTGGTTGTAGGAGCTCCGAGGTCTTAATTGTCTCTCCCTTATTTTGTTGGAAAATAATGCTTTCAGCTGAAATTTTTTGAACATCAACTTAAATATCATCCCAAAAGATATCATATTTGATCTTGTGGTAAGTTCTAAAGAACTTTGAATGTCCTCATATAGGAGAAACGTGCAATTCCAAAAGGAACTTCTATTTGAGTTGGGAATTCTTACATAAGTACAGTTGATCTCGATACTACAAAAAATAATTCTTCCACACAAATTTTACTGATTAACTTGGGTCATCCTTTATTTGTTAAATTATCTTACATACATTCTAATTTTGATCCCATTCTATCTTTGCTTCTTCCACCCATTTAAATAATGGAATGGAAATGACACACATAAACCCTCTACATCTTCCTTTTCCCTTGAAAGTGCATCTACCATGATATTTTGTTTTCCATCTTCCTAGATATTTTAAATTCATAACATAGCGTATTTGTAACCCATTTTTTTTGCTCCTTTGAAGAAAATTTCTATTCCAATAATTACTTCAAACTATCGTGATATATTTTCTAATTAAAGTGTTGGGAATGGGTCCCCTAGGGTCAATTTTGGGGTTAAAAGCCCAAGTTTTGTGGATAAAGGCCCAAGTTTTGTATTAAGAATGTAAAGTCTCTGCGTTTTGTGGTCATGGAGCGTGAAGATGTAAAGGGTCATCAAGGGTTTCTACCCTTATTTTAGGTAACTTGTGTCGACTTTATGATTTCCACCCTTGGTTCGTGGACCATGGGAATGTATAAAAAGAAGAGTCTTAGAAGAGTCTAAGGTATTTATTAGTAGTTTTTGGCAATTGATTCATGTGATGGGTCTATGAGAGCTACGAGAAAAGAGTTTTAGCATAGGAAAGAGGCTCTGCAGCTGAGTGCATAGAGGCTTAGGGTAGAAGTCCACAGCTGAGTGCAAGGTCCCCTGCATCTGTGTGCGCAGGGTAGTCAGAGTCTATAAAGGATATATAAACAACAATAAAGAGAATTATTATGGAAATACCTGTGAATGAGCTATTTTACTTCTATTATGAGTGTATGCAATTATGTTGTGTTAAATATTGGGTTTATGATTTAATGCTGTATTGATGCGCAAATCTATGTGTTTTACTTTGTTATATGAATGCAAGTAAGAATATATGTTTACGCAAAGATAATCATATTGCATGTTGAAGTTATTCACCCCTTAATGTAATATTGGTAAATACAACAGTAAGAGTAGCCATAGAGGCACGTAAGTGCCTGAATTTCCTATTTAGGGTGTGCAAAGGACGATCGCAGACCTTCGCGAAGGTCTCGAAGCTGAATAAGAGAAGTATATCGATAAGCCCTACATGGGCTTATAAGACGATGCAAAGGAGGGGTTAGGGTATAAAATGACATCACTACCATCTCAGGGTGCAAAAACTTGGTTCCTGCATCCCCCCATACTGCCTCGGGTGAGACTTTAGTCTTTGTTCCGTGGATTGATTCCGGAAGGGCCAGTAGTGTAGGGATTTGCTTGGCTAATTAATGTTGAACCTGGGTCAGGGCCCATCAAGCCAACAAATGGTTCCGTTGTCGGGACCGGGATTTGCATAAAGATATGTGTGATGTCGCATCACTGGAATCCAACTAAGAAAGAGATCGAAGACTAGTTGGATAGAAAGATCCATGAATACGTGACACAAGAGAACAAGAATCTGTGATTGATGAAAGAATAGTGGTTGGACAGATACCTGTACATAGAGATACACAAGATCTTCTTCTATTCCTTCCCGGTCGAGTTGTATGAGTGGATCACGAAACTGGCAGATGGCTAAGGAAGGTGGAGGCTTGATGGTCCAATAGTCTGGACCCTGGAGTTAGTGCGGAGATTAGAAGCCTCTGAAGTTAAGATCACACACAATGTCGATCATTGGCTCGATTGTATCATAGGAGGGCTCATGATAGAATTCACAGTTGATACCTCGGTCAATTACAATGAATCAGAGTGCCGCTTCTTCAAGGGGTTGCGAGGTAAGTATTTAAAGTCTTTAAATACATGGAATAATATGCTCTTGTGCGAAAAGCAGGATATGCAACTACCTTGATGTTTGGGGCTATGCGAAGTGAAAGGACATTCAGGAACAGAGGGAAAACTAGCTCTGAATATAACCCACTAATTGAACTTGCTCTGAGTGAGGATGAGGAAGCATCATAGGCTTCTCTACAGAGTGCTATTCAATTGATAAAGAAAGGGTTCCCATGAATACCACATCCACCCACACCGCCTCCGTCTTCACCTCCACTGCATACACCTTCACCTACACCACCGCCACCTCCACCACTATTCAGTATGGTGAACTCAGTAAAGATACTGTGTTCAATGGCTTGGGAAATGAATATCTAAACTAGTTTTTTGTTTTCCGCGAAGGCTGTATGGGAAGCTCAGGGTATCACAGATGATCAAATCAAGAAAGAAAAAATGGTTAGTTCTTTGTAGGTTGGTGCGCTAACATGGTACATTAAGTACTGTACTAATAACCTAACGTTTGTGTTGGCAGATATCTAGACCGGGATGAATAAGGAATTCAACAGGCCTAAGTCTGAAGCACAATTAATTATGGGATTCAAAGAGATCATGATGAAGCTTGGTGAAACACCCTAGGATATGGATTAGAGATTGAAGTGTAAAATCCATGAAGCTAACATGAATCTGATAGATAGGAAGCATTGTGAATTGTTTGTGGCTTTGCTTCTACCTCATCTAAGGGTTGCACTATCACAACAAAAGATTGGGATCCAAGCGGAAGCCCTAGAAATTGTGATGCCATTGCATGAGACACTGATGCAAGATGCTAATCTAGGGGTTCAACATGTTCATGCATAGTTACAAAACCTTTGCCTAGAAAAGTAGAGTTTGAAGAAAGATAGAACAACTCGACCAAAGGTGCGTGGAGAAGTTTGGTACCTGAAGTGAAAAGGTCAGGGGCATGAAAAAGATCACTGTCTAGTCTTCTCAAATTATGTTGCAGCGGGGGGACCAATTCCTCTAAGGTCAGAAGCTCTAGCAGGGCCAAGTACAGGGCCCGTGCTATGGTGTGCTATCTTTCAGGTAGTTGGAAAACATGCGACAAACAATTGCCACTTGCTGTAGAAGTTTGTACAAACACTGCAACAACTCTTCTGTAACTTCTGTCAATCAGTGGGTCATGATGAGCGCAATTTTCGTAGTTATGAGTTAATGATGGATAGAACACCTGCCTATAGGGTGTAGGTAGAAACCTGACCTTCATACCAAGGTGCTGGGGGAGCGCGAGGTGAATACCAGGGGCGCGGACAAGGCTGAGGTGGAGGAGGACCTGGTAGAGGTCGGGGGGTCATTTGTTACAACTGTGGAGGAATAGGACACTATGCATGATATTTCCTGAGTCTGACACATCTGTCATGGTAGTATTGTACTCAATTTGACCATACAACTAAATATTGCCCGATATTGCTAGCTAAGATATGCGAAAAAGGGGCACAACCTCCGCAGCTGACTCAGAACCTGCAGATGATGAGGGCTGAGCTGATGAATTGGATGATGACTGAAAAAGATAAGGGGAAGCAACCTGAAGAAAGTGAATGGGTTGGAAAAGCACCAGAAAAGTAGGTCAAGTTTATCTAAAGCGCGCATGAGAAACATTTATGGAAGCAAAAGAAAAGCTTCACTGAGGCCTCTACCTCAGAAAGATAGGATAAGTCGGCTGAAAAGATGGATCCTTCCATGCTTACAAATTTCTTGGAGACCTATATGAAGTTGATACGCAATAGAAAGGATGTGAAAGGACTACAGGAACTGATAAATAAGTGTGTCGGGAAAGAAAACTCTCCTAGTGGGCTGTGCTTTGTCAGGAATATTGGTAAGCATAGGGCTAGAACGAGGTGTGAGATGAGGCTCACTGTGCAGATAAGAGAATATGAGATGGACCAAGTAATGTTGGATCTGGGTTCAAGCACAAATTTTCTGCCTAAATAGACATGGGAAAGGATGGGGAGACCTGCGTTGCAGTGGTCTCCAATTCAATTAAGGATGGAAAATCAACAGAAAATCATCCCCATGGGAAGATTGCAGGAAGTGACAGTGGATATTGAGGGCACGAGTGCATTGGTTGATTTTAAAGTAATAAAGATTGTGGATGAAAACAATCCCTACCCTGCATTCCTTGGAATTGATTGGGCCACTGACATGAATGGGGTAATCACTTTGAAGAAGTGGAAGATGATATTTGAGAAGAAATCACTCTATGTAGTAGTGCCCCTAGACCTTGCAGAAGGATCATGATATACTGAATCGGTCTGCAATTATGAAAGCGATGATGATTTGGATCATATTTATAAGATAACGACGTGAGATCAGGATTGGGTGAATTCAAAAATGGATGGAAGTATTGCATGGGACCATGAAAGCTCTTGCACTTCAGATTCAAATGACGAGCTGGAACACTGGTATAATCGACTACATGAAATATATACGTTGCGCTGTAATATGATGACCAAGTCACTGCTTTGTGTATCCTCGGAGGTAAGGAATCTGCCTTATTATGATGGTTTAACTGATGTTGATATATTTTTGGCTAGATTTGAGAGGGAAGTGCCAGAGAAGCATCACTTCAAGGCCTTGGACTGGGTGTTGCGCACTATGCCTGTGCGATGGTGGGGTACGCACAAGGAAAATTTTGATGATTGGTGCGTGTACAGAAAGATGATGAGGTTGTGGTTTGGTCACTCGCAAGTGCGGTTCATAGAGAAATATGATGGAAGGGATGATCCACACGATCACCTGACCAAATGGACTAAGGTATATGGAGCGGAGCCTCAACCTGAATGGGTGCATCTGGTTTGTCATACTTTAGATGTTATACCGATGAATTGGTACTTAAAGAAGATAGAGCTACGCCATGGCATTGAAGAATGGGATCTTTTACAATAGGGATTATTGGTGACGTTCAACTTTGAGGATGGATTTGAAAGTATTGATGAGGGATTGCATGAAGTCAAGGCCACGATCTTCAGAACACCACAGGATCCTCTAAATTTGATCCAACTAGATTAGACCACCCAACTGTGCCACGCGCTGGAGTGCTATAATGTGACTACTACGGAAGAGGATGAAGACTCGAGGAACATTAATATCCCAGAGACTAAAGGTCACCGCGAAGTTGAAGGATCGCAAATTGAGAACCTAGATATCACCGCGCCACTGAAAATGAGACAAGTGAACATTGGGACAAAAGCGGAGCCGAAATTTGCAAAAATTGGGGACTACTGGGATGATGCAATAGTAGATAAGGTCGCTAAATTGCTCTGCAAATATCAGGACTTGTGGGAGACATATAATAGTGGACCTGGGAGGCATGAATATCACATTGAAACTAGACGCAAAGCCGATTAAGAAAAGGCCTTATCAATTCAACCCCAAGTATAAAGAGAAGGTTCGCTTAGAGTTGGATAAAATGTTGGCTGCATGAATTATTGAGCTGGTCGAAGAATTTGATTGGGTGAGCCCAATAGTGGTTAAGGAAAAGAAGCAAAGGGATGAAATAAGGATATGCATAGACCTCAGGAAGTTGAATGATGCCTGTGTGCATGATCCCTTTCCCACTCCATTCACTAATGAAGTGCTGGATAATGTTGGTGGCCAAGAAGCATATTCATTCATTGATGGGTTCACGGGGTACCATCAGATCAAGATCATCCCTGAGGATAGAAGCAAGATGACCTTCATGACTGAGTGGGGGTGCTTTTAGTATGCTGTGATGCCGTTTGGACTGAAGAATGCGCTAGCAATATTTTCATGTGTAGTCATTGCGACTTTCAAGGATTTCATTCATAAGTTTATGGAGGTATACTTTGATGATTGGACAATGTTTGGGCTGGTAAAGTGCCACGTAGCTAGATTACGGTTGATGCTAGATACATGCCGGAGGTATTAGATCACGCTCAATTTGAAGAAATGCTTGTTCTGTGTCCCTTTTGGGATCCTGCTGAGACATGTGGTATGCAGACAAGGCTTAATGTTAGACCTTGCTAAGATCGTAGTCATCATCAATTTGGAGGAACCAAGAAGCGTGAAACAACTATGCGCAATGCTGGGGCACACTGGATATTATAGGAAGTTAATAAAAAACTATGCCCAGATTACCGCACCAATAGAGAAGCTGCTAAAAAAAGGATGCTACATTCTGTTGGAATGAAGAGTGTCAACAAAGATTAGATATGTTGAAGAAAAATATGGTCACCACGCTGATCTTAGTCTTCCAGGATCGGAAGAAGGAATTTCATGTGTATGTGGACGTGTCATGTATTGTGCTTAGGGCAGTACTGACACAGGCCGGTGAGGGAGAATTAGACCATCGTATAGAATTCTCAAGTAGGAAGCTGTTTAAGGCTGAGAAGAATTATTCAATGATAGAGCGTGAAGGGTTAGCTATGGTGTACATGCTCTAGAGGTTCAGGCACTATTTGTTAGGCAAACATTTTAAGATGTATACATACATTATGCATTGAAACACCTGGTCAACAAGCATGTGTTGGGGGGGGGGGGAGAATATGCAGGTGGCTGTTTTTTGTTCTAGGAATGTGATTTTGAAGTTATCGTGAAGCCAAGACGATTGAATGCAGGTCCAGATCATCTGTCGCGCATTGAAACATGAGAGGAGCATACTAGTTTGGAGGAAGGACTGCCTGATGTACAACTCTTTACGGTGCGTGTTGCGGACAATCACTTTGAAGATATTATACACTTCTTGACGACGAGAACAACTCCAGAGGGGTATACTAGCCAACAAAAGAAGGAATTGGTGGTGTGCACAATAGACTTTTTTGTCATTGCATGGCATTTATATAAAATGGGCTCAAATGAAATTCTGTGATGTTATGTACCCAAGTTTGAATGGAACAACATCATTGCTAAAGCTCATGAAGGAGTTGCGGGAGGACATTTTGCAGGAAATCTATAACGTAGAAGATTTTACACACTGGGTTATGGTGACCGACACTTCATAAGGATTCTAAGGCTTATTGTAAAGCATGTGACGCATGTTAGAGGATGGTTAGGTCATCACGGAGGGATAAGATGCCTCTAAATCCGTATATGTTGTTACAGCCATTCGAAAAGTGGGCGATTGACTTTTTAGGACCAATTCAGTCTCCAGGAAAGAAGACGGGTGAAAAATAGTTTATCATCGCGACTGAGTATTTGACTAGATGGGTGGAGGCGCAACCTGTAAAGGAATGTACATGGGAAACAACAACAAAATTTCTCTTTGAGTATGTGCTGAATAGATTTTGTTGCCTGAAGATTTTGATGAGTGACCATGGTACACATTTCCTTAATGAGAGGATCAACACGCTGACGGAGGAATTGCAGGTTTATCATCAAAAGTGTATGCCATATCACTCGTAGGCTAATGGGACAGTGGAAGTGTTTAATAAGATATTGGAGAATGTGATGACGAAGGTATGCAATGCACACAGAAATGAATGGGATGTGCACGTACCTACGGTGCTATGGGCTTACAGGACAACTTACAAAACGCTGACTGGACAAATGCCTTTCAGGTTGGTTTATGGCGTAGAAGTTGTGATGCCGATGGATTACATTGTACCTAGTCTGTGCATAGTGACATTCATAGGAATGGAAAATCGCGGAGCCCTAGAAGAAACGCTCGTGCAACTGACAAAGATGGAAGAAGATAAATTTTTGGCTGGATTTCATTAGCAAGTTCAAAAGGAGTGTGAAAAGGCATGGCACGATCAACACATCAAACTGCGCACCTTCAAGGTAAATGATTTAGTGTTATTGTATGACAGAAAGTTTGATAAATTTCCAGGAAAATTTTGGATGCATTGGCTGGGGCCCTATGTCATCAAGGCGATTATCGATGGTGGAATAGTTCAGTTGGTGAAGTTGAATGGAGATCCATTTCTAGGGAAGGTAAATGGAAACCGATTGAAGCCATACATTGGGGATCCGACCAGATGACTATATGGTGGAAACAAAGTCTTAGCACTCTAGGCAACTGAAAGAAGGCGCAAGACTATAAACTACATTGCTCGGGGTACAGATCTACGTGACTGGGGGAGCACGCAGAAGGGAGGAATGTCATAGTCTCATGAGAATCATGAAGGGAGCTGCGCTATCGGAGGAGCGATCACGCAACGTCACTAGGAAGTGACCATTATGGTCACTAGTCATGATTTGAGAGTGAGAAAATGGCTAAATGGATGGGGGGAAGGAATTTAAGTCAGTATTTAAGAGAAAATATTTGAAAATATGTCGCCAACCTAGCATTTATGAATATATTTTTGGGGGAACGGTCGGATTCAAATTCGAATTTTCCTATAAATTACAGATGGTCGCACAACGAAAAACACTTGGAATTTTGAGAATTGAGGCGTTGAGATCTCAGGCGCACATGAACCTTGAGAGTTTCAAGGCTTTAGTAGTGAGTTTAGTGTTTGAGAAATTGTCGAAGAAAACTTAGGAGATCTTAACTAGCATCATGTCGGCACCCACGGAGACACAAGTGTTGGAGAAGCAATGGCAGTTGAGGGAGCTGCCCCAGAGGTAGCGAGTGTAGAAGTACCTGTGGAGGTACCCAAATCACTGAGGTCGCATAGGTTAAGGCCTACCCTGACCAACCAGGGTCCAAAACCAAAGAAGGATAAGCAGAAAGTAGCACAGCCGGTGTGCGCTTCGCTTAGAAAACACCCGTAGACGCAGGAGAAGGGCAAGGTAGTAGACCTAGAACTTGAGGATGACAAAAAATAAATCATTATGGGCATGGAAGACGTTGATATGGGTGCAAATGAAATTGACGTTGAGGGAGTAGACCCTATATCTAAGTTACCAGAATACGTTCCTCCATCCGAAGGCAAGGTGAAGGTCCCAAAGGACCTCGATGAGAGAAAAATCTCACTTCACACGCCACTGCTTCCAGACAAGATCACATTCGAAGGCTTGCATCTGGCTCACGTCCCTAATTTAAAACTCAACGATTGGGACCTAGCTGATATTGAGCAATTTCCCCACTTAGTGACTGACACAATCATGCACCACGTCTTCTATAAAGACTCTGGTGTGACCCCACTGGAGTCGAGACAATGGATACAAGGGGTGGCTAAGGTAGGAATGTTGAACTTGCTATGGGTGCCACATTACAACCACACACCCATAGCTTTGATAGTGATCAAAAAACTATTATGCTTGGTGCACAATGGGTGCCTATGATTAGAAGAATTGATGCCAATCATCGGCATGCTGATCCATAGGATCACTCTTCTCCCACATTCAAAATTGAATCCGACCATGGCATTTGGTAGAAAAACAGGTGAGTGCAACCTCACCAAACGAATGAAGGACAAGTTCAAGCTTGCCAAGAAGCCGCACGGCTACTCCATTTCTAGCATAACCGACCCCGTGGTAAAAGTAGCCACTTAGAGCCTGGCTAGGAGAATAATGAGGAAGTGTTGCGCAGATGAAGTGTCGACACTAGTTGTGTCATTAGCGGCCCAGTACGTAGAGGGCATACAATTCAACTAGGCGTGCTACCTCTGCAGCGAGTTCCTCATGAAATGGAGACAAGTGCAATACCAAAGAAGGGCCTTCCATTATGTAAGTTTGTTGCTATCAATTGTATTGGTTTTGTGGGATTTACCAGAGGATGATCAGTTTCCTCCGATTGTATCAGATCTGTCGGAACCAACAAATTTTGCTTCGCTCTTGGACACAAAGGACCCCAAAGGGTCAAGGATAGTAAGATATTTTGGGTCCTAATGGAATCAAGCATCCACACTGTAATAAACTGTAAGCACGACTCTCACTGACTATATTTGAGTAGTTGTCCAAATATGTGGAGTTCAAGGTGAATTTCCACTGCGTTTCCCTCAGAGCATGGAAGGAGCCCGAGAAAAAATGGGATGATCTTCCATACTTGGCGACAGATGATGCAATCGCTATGGTCCTAGAGAGTTGACCAGTAGAATGGCGCATGACCTTAGAATTATCAGCTAGGTCTAGTAAGTTTGCTGCAAAGAGAAAGAAGGAAGATTCCAGGTTAAATATGGAGCAGTTGGCCGAAAGAAGGAAGAAGGAGGTTGACGACAAAGCCAAAGTAGAGCGCGGTGCCAAAAAGCAGGCAGAAGGGGAGAAAGAAGAGGAAGAGCATGACTTTGATAGGAGTCATAAGTCACCTTCCCCTTAGACAAAGGAGGAAGAGAAGTGCTCAGAATAGGGAGGAGTAGATTCGGAGACTACTCCATTCCGGGTTAAGCGCACAAGGGATTAGGAGAAAGTAGGGCGGTAGAAGAAGTCCAAGGCTAGCAAGTCATCACTTGACCCAATCACTTTGACTGAAGGTGATTTGAATGATATTGAGGACATAGTGAGGGATGAAACCACAAAACTACTACAGAAGTTCGAGAAACAACAAAAGAGAGCCTTGGTCGCCATTCAGATGGGTCTGCATAAGCTACAGATCTAGGCCACTCAAGTGTAGAATAGTGTGGGGCGAAGCAACGCGACATCAACTAGTTTGGCACCTGGAACTTCAGAGGCAACATAGATGGTTCACTCAATGGATCCCTAGACCGTCGCGCTACTGGATGGGGCTTTGACCATAGAAATAGAAGCTAACAGGGCCACTGTCAACAATCTCAAGAAGATTGGGCTAAACTTGGCTGCACTTCCAAGTAAAGCCCTTCACACCTTGCAAGACATGTGATCGCGAAACTTTGGGCTCAAGAACAACACGCACTGAATGTTATTAGTGAGCAGAAGGTGAACAATGCCCAGATGGCAGAACAAAATAAATTTGCGATTGATCTCCTTAAGAAGATCACGGAGAAGAATGAGTGCACAACAATCGTAGTAGCTGCGGCATGAAAAACTATTCCAGAGCTGAATATCCCTGAATATATGCCAATTGATATTAGAATTCAGAAGCTCGCTATAGGTATGCGTGACATGCAGACAGAGCTGGCTAAGGTTTAGTTTGAACTGAACCTTATGATCATGGAGCTCAAGTTGAGGGCCCAACCTTTGACTCCACCAGAAGTTAGAGAGCAGTGCGAGGCCGCTGTCAAAGATTCCATTGCAACTGTTAATGTTCTAGTGCAAGAGTGTACTGTGCTCTTAGAGCAATCACTCGAAGTAGTCACCAGCCTACAAAAAGATCCAAACGTATAGAGGATGGAAATAGAGGCACAAAAACTGCAGTAGAGATATGATGAGGTTAAAGTGACGGTGCACACCATCGCCATCACGCAGAGGTTGGCAAAGCTATAGGAAGCAAAGGCACTCAAGGAACAGGTGGACGCAACACAATGCAGGGAGGAAGTATTGAAGGCCAGGGTGAGGCGTTGGCTAGATGAAGCATATGTGATTAAGTCCACCATCGAAGGAAAATTGGCTAGTCTACAGAAAACACAACAGAAAATACATACAGATAGCTCAGGACCAACAACAAAGTAGCTGGTCGAGCAGGTGAAGCAGGCAGTGACACAGTGCACTACCAAAGTTGCAGTGGTACAGGTGGAGCTGGGAGGTCTTCGTGACAAGATATGCATGCCCATAGAGTGACTTGAGGGTGAGTCACCAATTATGTGTTGGGGGCCTATTGGGAACCGGTCCCCTAGGGTCAGTTTTGGGGTTAAAAGCCCAAGTTTTGGGGCTAAATGCCCATGTTTTGTATAAATAATGTAAAGTATCCGCATTTTGTGGTTGCAGAGTGTGATTATGTAAAGAGTTGTCAATGGTTTCCACCCTTAGTTTAGGTAACTTGTTTCAGCTTTATGAGATCCAACCTTGTTCCGCAGACCATGGGAATGTATAAAAGGGAGAGTCTTAGAAGAGTCTAAGGTAGTTCTTAGTAGTTTTTGGCAATTGATTGATGTAATGGGTCTGTGAGACCCAAGAGCGAAGAGTATTAGCATAGGAAAGAGGATTTGCAGCTGAGTGCAGAGAGGCCTAGGGTAGAAGTTTGCAACTGAGTGCGTGGACCCCTACAACTGTGTGCGTAGGGTAGTCAGACTCTGTAAAGGAGATCTAAACATCAATAAAGAGAATTATTTTGGAAATACCTGCATATGAGCTATTTTTCTTCTATTATGAGTGTGTGCGATCATGTTATGTTGAATACTGGGTTTATGATTTAATGTTGTATTGATGCGTGAATCTATGTGTTTTACTTTGTTATGTGAATGAAAGTAAGAATATTTGTTTACGTGAAGATAATCATACTACATTTTGTAGTTATCCACCCTTTAAGCTAATCTGGGTAAATATAATAGTAAGAGTAGTCATAGAGGGTCGTAAGTGCCTGAATTTCCTATTTAGGGTACGCGAAGGATGATCGCAGACCTTCACGAAGGTCTCGAAGCCAAATAAGAGAAGTATATTGATAATCCCTAAAGGGGAATATCGATTGGCACAAAGGAGGGGTTGGGGTATAAAACGACACCACTACCATCTTAGGGTGTAGAAAATTGGTTCCTGCATCTCCCCATACTGCTTTGGGTGAGACTTCAGTCCATGTTCCGCGGATTGATGCTGGAAGGGCCAATAGTGTAGGGATTTGCTTAGCTAATTAATGCTGAACCTGGGTTAGGGCCAATCAAGCCAACATAAAGTGTCTTCCTACTAAGTAACGATGTCATTTCTTAATTTCATGTAGTATGGCTAACATTTCTTTTTAATTATTTGGTTTAAGTAAGTTTTTTCCTTTAAAATGATTTATTTAAAAGGTATGGGTCTTTCCTTATTACATTAAAACTATGTTTCCGTCTCCTTCAACATCACTCTCCATAATAAAGTCTTTTATGAAGTTAGGTGTGGCTAGGATAGGATTTGTCACATAGCTTCCTTAAATTTTTCAAAATACTTGGTTGGTTCTTGAGTCCAAGAAAATACATCCCTCTTTAAGAGTGCTATACATGTGTTGTTATTTGACCATAATTTTAATGGATAAAATCCTCAAGTTCATCCACAACTTGAGGGTGACAAAGGTTCTATAGAATTTTCACTTGTAGATCAACTGATATATGCAATGTCCTAAAGCATAATACTAGATCTACTTCTACCATAAACTTGCGGAAGCTTAAA
Source organism: Pinus taeda (assembly GCA_000404065.3). Lineage (NCBI taxonomy): Eukaryota > Viridiplantae > Streptophyta > Pinopsida > Pinales > Pinaceae > Pinus > Pinus taeda. Next base: position 262,092 of record APFE030581922.1, read on the forward strand.
CATATATGAGCATCATCAAGCATGAACATATATAACTGAGAATGAGAAGTAATCAACCATAACACAAAAGATATATCACTGGGGAAAGCACCAGCCTAAAACACCAACTCTGTATTATCATACAAGTGGAAATATTGTTCAAGTTACAAAAATAATCATCTCTCAAGCTATCATGCTCTCTCTGTAATCAAACAATACAGCTCATAGACTCAATAAACATAGAATATATCTTCCTCAAACTCTCCAAGCCTCCTATTTCTTTCTGCAGTTTTGATTGGGGTCCAATGATATCACTTGTGTGAATTGGCCTCATCACACTCACTATAACCTCAGGTCCAACTGTGCAATCCTCAAGGAATAATATTCCTTCTACATGCAAGGAATATTCACAATGGAATATTCTTGCAATTGATAGTACACTGTCCCTCCATCTGATCTCAACTAGGTCTCTGACTGAACTAACATGCATGAGTTATCCATGAGTGAATACTCAGTTATTTGAAATACAATAGTTACATGCATGGAAGCATTAACTAACTGAACTCTCATTAATTTAACTGAGCCAACTAATTAAAACTCAATAGTACAACTCATCCTTATCTCTTTAACTGATGGATAAATCCCTCAATCAAAGGAGAAACTATTGCATGTCCTCACATAGACTTCAAGTTTGATTTTCCTTAACTAATTAACTCAAGATGAATTAATTAATTAATTTTCAAACTACTGTTAATATCAAGTTCTAATTTTACTTCCTATTTTTAGTGCAGGGACTGACTAAAATAAGAAGGGATCCTGAAATGCTATTTTTAGAAAATCTATTTTTAGCACTTTCAATTTTCACCCATTGTTGCTAAGATCACCAATGGTTGAACTGCTATTTATAGCAGTGCTATTTTTAGCATTTCTTGTTGCACTTTTCAACACTCCCTCTCAACAAGAAAGGGATTATCAGTAACCCCGATCCTATCTCTATGGAACTTGAACTTGAATTTTGACAATGCCTTAGTCAAAATATCTGCATCCTGCTCCTCGATCGAAACATACTACAACATCATGATCGTCTTGACCACACAGTCCCATAGATGATGGTAAAGGATATCTATAGGCTTGGACCTATCATGAAACACTGGATTTTCAGAGAGTTTTATGCAAATCTGATTATCACAATATATCACTGTAGGATCCATCATCTAACCAAACAATCCCACTAGAATCTTCTTTATCCAAATGGCCTCGCATGTTGCCTGACTGGTAGCCATGTATTTAACCTCTGCTGAGCTAAGTGATACCGATCTCTGTTTCCTGCTATACCAAGAAACTGCAGCTGAACCAAGGTTGAAGAATCATCTAGAAGTTCTCTTCTGGTTTGATGGAATACCTGCCCAATCCACATCCATGAAGCCTTACAAATTCACTCCCTCTGTCCGTCTGTACCATAATCCATACTATGTAGTGCCTCTGAGATATCTCAGCACTTGCTTCGCTGCCTTCCAAAACAGCTTGGTAGGCTGAACTTCTCAAAAACCAATCTTTGAACTTCTCCTGCTTGTATGTTGTTCTTCCTTGATCACCTTTGCTTTGATACCATGTAGAATTTTCCACTGTAGATCAACAAATATATGCAATGTCCTAAAGCATAATATTAGATTTACTTCTATCATAAACTTTGCGGAAGCTTAAACAGATATGAGCATCATCAAGCATGAATAGATATAATTGAGAATGAGAAGTAATCAACCATAACACAGAAGATATATCACTGGGCAAAGCACTAGCCTGAAACCCCAACTCTATATTATCATACAAGTGGAAATCTTGTTCAAGTTACAAAAAGGATCAGCTCTCAAGCTATGCTACTCTCTCTGTAATCAAACAATACAACTCACATACTCAATAGACATATAATATATCTTCCTCAAGCCCTCCAAGCCTCCTATTTCCTTGCGTAGTTTTGATTGGGTTCCAATGATATCACATGTGTGAATTGGCCTCATCACACTCACTGTAACCTTAGGTCCAACTGCACAATCCTTAAGGAATAGTATTCCTTCTACATGCAAGGAATATTCACAATGGAATATTCTTGCAATTGATAGTACACTGTCCTCCCATCTGATCTCAACTAGGTCTCTGACTGAACTGACATGCATGAGTTATCCATGAGTGAATACCCAGTTATCTGAAATACAGTAGTTACATGCATGCAAGCATTAACTAACTGAACTCTCATTAATTTAAACAAACTGTTAAATTAATCTAACTGGACTTGACTCAGTTAATTGAGCCAACTAATTACAACTCATCCTTATCTCTTCAACTGATGGATAAATCCCTCAATCAAAGGAGAAACTGTTGCATGTCCCCACATATACTTTAATTTTGATTTTCCTTAACTAATTAACTCAAGATGAATTAATTAATTAATTAATTTTCAAACTGCTGTTAATATCAAATTCAATTTTTACTTCCTATGTTTAGTCCAGGGGCTGACTAAAATAAGAAGGGATCCCAAAATGCTATTTTTAGAAAAGATTTTTTAGCACTTTCACTTTTCACCCATTGTTGCTAAGATCACAATGGCTGAACTACTATTTATAGTCGAGCTATTTATAATAGTGCTATTTTTAGAATTTTCTATTTTTAGCATTTCTTGTTGCACTTTTCAACAGGTTCATAAATCTATATAAAAAGAACTATGCTTAAAACATCACTTATTTAAACATGAAAAGGGGTTTGAGAATGTTGGATTAGGTACCATTTTGTTAATGCTTTTCCTTACATGGTTTTCGTAGGAGAAAATCATGAAATCCTAGCTCTGACTCATGCAACTTGTTTCCTACACACATATGTACAAAGACACTTCCTAAGCTCTTTCAATTGATAAATTGTTAGTAAGAAAATAAGTCTAATATATTTAATTGTATTAGGCTAACCATCAAAATATTATGTATATAAACAACATTAAATAAGAAGGGGAAACCTTACAAATATATTTAATGAATAAAATAAGAAATACAAGTAAAATATATAAATCATGTTTACCTTGACTTGGTTGAAGTTCTCCCTTGCTCGTTATCCTAGTCCTTTCTTGGGCCTCACAATAGTAGGAATCTCAAAAAATTTAAGTTTACTTATTATTCCTCTATTTCCATTAGTATAGTATTAGTTATATAGATGGAGGAGATGTTATTTTGGTAAGAATGGAAGAGATTGAATGCTTGAGTGAGCTGGGAGAATCTTGTGTCTAAAGGCCAATTATTGGTGATAAACATGAGGTGTTAATAATATCCCATGTAAATTCTATTTAGGATTGTCAATTTTAAAGGATAGGAGGGTAGTCACATTTTGGAATTTGGAGAAAGTGAAACCAATGATCATTGTGAGTTGCAAGTGGCACACACAATAATTAGTCACACTCAACTATAACAGGTGAGCATGTCCATGGACAAAAATCACCTGTCAAGGGAATAAGTTGTAGTGTCTCATTATATGACATCAAGGGATCCTCAAAGGATCTTGAGGATTATTTTTAAGGCTATAAAGGATGGCCCTTGTTAGTTCCAGCCTTCGCAGCTTGCTACTAGGGATCAAAATGGGCTCTTACTATGTTTGGTTTTCAGAGATGTTTTGCACATGAGTTTCAGTGAAAATCATATCCTAAGTATGTTCATCAAAAGAAGATCGAAAAGAGCTTTCCAATGGTATATTGCACGCTCGAAACTAGTTCGTGGATAAGAATATATGATAAAAATGAATGATTGATTCTTGGTTATACATGATGCATGTTTTCTTATAATTTTACATTCTGAAAACTTCCTTCACCTTTTTCATGGTTTATAGCTACAAATCTAGTGAACTATGGTCGATTATGTGAGCTATAATGTGTGGAAGCATTAGTTTCAATATTATTGATTTATGAAGGAGGTGATTGGCATGATTTTTTGGGGTTTTGAGGTCATTTGCTGCACACAGGGACAAGTTTACTGAAAAATCAATTTTTGAAGTAATGGACATGAATTTTACAAAAGTGAAAGAGGTTTTTGTCAATAACATACCAAAGAAAAAAAACCTCCTTTAGTTTATGCACAGGTGTTACTATGTAGGCAATATGCAGTGAGATTTGAAGCCTACATTAAAGCAAATTTTTTTTTCATTTGTTTTACTGTTTTAGTCGTTGTATTTTGGCGCCATTTTATAACAGATGGAAAGTAATTTTGAGAAACCCAAGGAGGTTTTTATCAAAAAAGAGAAATATAACAAAATCTCTTTTAGTTTATTCACAGTTATCACGAATTGGAATATTTGACTAGATCTTTACAACCTATTTTTATAGAATTATTTCCTGTTTTAGAGATTATTTTGTGGCACAGATTCTGAGAAAATGGAACTGAATTTCCAAAATTTGAGAGAGGTTTTTCTAAAAAGTAACCGTATCTACAAAAAACTCTTTTAGTTTTGTAATAGGTGTTATGGTTCAAGAGATACGAATTGATCTTTGACCCCTATTTTCAGAAATTCGGTCCCTATTCTTAGCAGGGAATGCCAAATTTAATGTAACTGTTTCTATCTTTAGAGAGATGGTTGAGCTCGACTCCCTTAGTCCAGGGATGAGCTAATTGTATATATTTTATGAATTTTAGAGTGTAAAGGGTTTGGATTTTTCAGCAGAGGAAAGCTACTATTGGACTATGTAAACCTTAAACTTTTTTGAATATTATTCTATTGGAGTAGTCTCTGCCCTTTAAACATAGGATCCATCACAATGTTTAATGTGCAACATTTTTTTCTTGTAAATTCATTTCCTTGCTTTTTTTTTTTCTTTCTTTCTTTCCACTAATTTTGTTACAACATTCTCTAACGAAAGTGTTAGGAATCCATCCATGCACGATACTCCTTTCACAATGATTATGTTGTTTAATGTAGTGGTTATCTTTTCAGAATCCATCATTTGTTAGATACTCTATTGAGTAACCCCGTGCTTCTCTTTATTCTAAAGTTGCCATTGTAGACCAATCCCCTGATTGATTCCTGTAGGGCAGTGGTATTTTTCCACTTTTATTCTCTCATTATATCTTTAATATGGTTGAACATTGCGCTTACTTTGCCCCAAGTTTGTCGGCAGAAACTAGCCTTGATTCCATAGCCCAATGGTCCCTTCTCTTGCTGGTTTCGACCCACAATTTTCAACCAAATCATCGTTCTTCATAGCTAGCCTAAGATTCATTTATTTCAGCCACCCTTCATTGGCAAAGAGAGATCCCTCTTTGGTCTGGCAGGGCTAGATGCCAGATCAAAAACTTGGTATGTGGTTACCTCAGAATTGCCTCTTCTTAGCCTTGGGGTTCATTTTGAGTGCTAACATATTGGCGCCATTTCCAGGGACGAGGTGACAGATCTTCTCCGGGAAAGATCGTTCAAGTTGCAGATCTAATTGCTGATGGTGGACAATAGTCAGACACATATGAAGGCTGAAATCATCTACTTGATGAATCCATTGTTCAAAATCTCGAGTTTCAAAGTATTGATGGTGGCTCCACTGGCTAAATGAAGGACTTAGATGTTGTTTCTATTTTTTCAAGGTATTAATATATCGATTTTTCTAATCTTCCTGGTTTTCCTAATCAATTACCGAAAGATGCATATTTTTTGAGCAATGGCCCTAAATTCAATGGGGAAGATCTAACTTTGACTCTTGAACATGTAGCAAAGTTCAAAACATTTATAGAATCTCTTAGAGTAAAAAAAGAGGATATTTTTATCAGATTGTTCTATGATTCTTTTCAAGGGAAATGTAGACAATGGATCAAAAGTTTTCCTATCAGATCTATTAAGTCATTTGCAGATTTTTGGCATAAATTTCTTGAAACATGGATGGAGAAAGAGGAAGAGTTCGAAATAGATGTGGCCTCTATTCAAGGCTTTAGAGAATGGGAAGATATGTGCACGGATGATGAGGTAGATGAGAATTTTGCTTCATCTCTCTCTTCTTATTTGAAGTCTTGTCGATGTAGCCATGAACTTAAGCTCAATTTTTTGCAGGCGTTTGCCATTAAAATTGAAGAAGATCTAACTAAATTGGAGACGCAAATACAGTCCCAGGATTTGGACTGTCAAGTCCCATTATTTGGGGACCTTTTCCAGCAGAAGGAAGGAAAGGTAACGCTGCCCTTAGATGTTTGCATTAATAATTTGCAGCTGGAAGCACGTATTGAGGAGTTGGGGTAGCAAATAGAGTCTGATTTATTTGATCTTGTTGCGGCATATATGGAAACATATTTTAGTTTGAATAACAAGCCATATTTCCTTTTACACAACCACACTCATTTTGTGCATGTATAGCTATCAGCATTAACGTTTATGTTCTGTTTCAAGTGATGCCAAGAATCATCATTGCTATAGTTGCTTGATTGGTTAATTTGGCATTACAAAATCACTTGATCTAGTGATTTGCAGCAAAGTAGGGTAGGGTTGTACATAAATAAGCTGCCCAAAGCAACATTTTAATTTTCGGCATTTGTTCTAGTTTCCTAATGTACAAGTTGCAGTATGTGTGTTTTTTTGGTTGGTATAAGTTGATCAGGTTTGCAACTATTTGTGACCATATTTCCCAATGGATGAGGCACTTGGTCTACAGTGTTCTTGACACCTCCAAGGAGCTGCCATCCCCAATAAGGCCAATGCTAGTTCCAGTCTTCGCAGCCTATCACCAGGGATCTAAATGGGATCTTACTATGTCTGGTTTTCTGAGATATTTTACACTTGAGTTTTAGTGAAATCATATCCTAAATATGTTCATTAGAAGCAACTCGAAAAAAACTTTTCAACGATATATTGTAAGCTCAAAACCGGTTCCTTGATCAAAAGATATGATCAACATGAATGATTGATTCTTGGTTATGCATGATGCATGTTTTCTTATAATTTTACATTGTGAAAAATTCCTTCACCTTTTTCATGGTTTATATCTACAAGTCTAGTGAACTATAGTTGATTATGTGAGCTATAATGTGTGGAAGCATTAGTTTCAATATTATTGATTTATGAAGGAGGTGATTGACATGATTTTTTGGGGTTTTGAGGTCATTTGCTGCACACAGGGACAAGTTTACTGCAAAATCCATTTCTGAAGTAATGGACATGAATTTTACTAAAGTGAAAGAATTTTTTTTCAATAACATAACAAATAAAAAAAACCTCCTTCAGTTTGTGCACATGTGTTACTATGTGGGAGATATGCAGTGAGATTTGAAGCCTACATTAAAACAAAACAAATTTTTCATTTGTTTCACTGTTTTCGTCATTATATTTTGGCGTCATTTTATAATATATGGAAAGTAATTTTGTGAAAACCATGGAGGTTTTTGTCAAAATGAGCAATATAACAAAAACCTCTTTTAGTTTATTCACAGGTGTCGTGAATTGGAATATTTGACTAGATCTGTACAACCTATTTTTACAGATTTAAATATTTAATGATTTCTTGTTTTAGATATTATTTTGTGGCACTTATTCCGCACAAATGGAACTAAATTTCCAAAATTTGAGAGAGTTTTTTCTCAAAAATAACATTATCTACAAAAACCTCTTTCATCTTTGTAAAAGGTGTATTGGTTCAAGAGATACGAGTTCATCGTCGACCCCTATTTTCAGAAATTCGGTCCCTCTTCTTAGCAGGGAATGCCAAATTTAATGTAACTGTTTCTATCTTTAGGGAGATGGTTGAGCTCGACTACCTTAGTCCAGGGATGAGCTACTTGTATATATTTTATGAATTTTTGAGTGTAAAGGGTTCAAATTTTTCAGCAGAGGAAAGCTGCTATTGGACTGTGTAAAGCTTAAACTTTTCTGAGTATTATTCTATTGGAGCAGTCTTTTCCCTTTAAACTTAGGATCCATTATGATGTTTATTATGCAACATGTTTTTATTATAAATTAATTTCCATGCTTTGTTTTTTCTAATAATTTCATTACAACATTCTCTAAGGGAAGTGTTAGGAATCCATCCGTACATGATGCTCCTTTCACAATGATTATGTTGTTTAATGTAGTAGTTATCTTTTCAGAATCCATTCTCTGTTAGATGATCTGTTGAGTAACCCTGTGCTTCTATTTCTTCTAAAATTTCCATTGTAGATCCATCCCTTGATTGATGCTTGAAGGGTAGAAGTCTTTTTCCTCTTTTCTTCTCTCATTATATCTTTAATTTGGCTGAACATTGCGCTTACTTTGCCCCAAGTTTGTCGGCAGAAACTAGCCTCGATTCCATAGCCCAATGGCCCTTTCTCTTGCTTTTTTCAACCCACATTTTTCAACCAAATCCTCATTCTTCATAGCTAGCCTAAGATTCATTTATTTCATCCACCCTCAGTTGGCAAAGAGAGAGCCCTCTCTGGTCTGGCAAGGCTAGATGCCAGATCAAAAGCTTGGTATGTGGTTACCTCAGAATTGCCTCTTCTCAGCCTTGAGGTTCATTCTGAGTGCTAACACCCCCTAACCTGTGAGGTCAAATGAGGATCATATGGCTGAAACACATTATGAATCTAGTAAGAAGAGGGAGGATAAAGAAGGATATGAGAGTCTACAACTAGAGAATACCTAGAACTAGTCATGAGTATATATAATATAACACCTATAAGGGAGGAATATTGACACTTGAGGGAATTAGAAAGCATGGCTACCACCAATACACTATTGGAAACTAGATCACTACTGAGAGGAGGGTGAATCAATAGTGAAGGTACTTATAATTTTTTTCTCCAAATTATTACTCTTTAACCATGCATAAATTAAAACACACAAATAAAGATCAAAGCATAAAAAATAAACATGAAAAAGCATGAAAACAATTCAACCCATGGACACAAGTATATCTGGTGGAAAACCCTCTCCAGGGAAAAAAATCTCCCACTGTTGCTGCACTGCTCGAATATTTATTATGCTAAGAAGATTATTTACATAGAGATTTAGTTGACTACTATCAAATGGATATCTCTTTCTCATGTGGATCTACGAACTACCATCTGCTGGACTCCACCATGACCAACGATCCTCACCCAATTACTCCTGAACTATTTTTTTTTGATTACAGAGGAATCAACAACTGGAGCAGCCTCACAACTCGTGTTACACGGGGTTGACTCTGACTGCTACCACTATAACCCCTAGGAAACTGCCCCTGCCCCTCTCCACAGCTTCCGGGCTAGTCCAGGGGATTTGAACTCGTGACCTTCAGTAGAGAGCCCACCTTTCTAACGAAATTCACCGCATTGTGATTACCAACTTGCCTACCCCGTGGGGCTAATTACTCCTGAAATATCAATCGACTCTATAGAATCCTATTTGCTGGAAGCCACCACAACTAACAAGCCTCACCCTGTTTCTTCTAAACTATCCAACTACCATTGGATTGGGAAAAATACTCTCTTATTTTGAATTCACCATAATCTTCCAATTCCACAACTCTCTGTGGTTCTCATTTCATAAATTTTCAGTATCGAACTGAGAACTTCTCAACATGAGCTCTACAACAATGTATCACCAAGGCACACAATAAAAACCCAAATCCACACCATAGACTGCAACACACTCACCAACACTGCATAAAATAATTTCACCAACTCATCAGCTAAAGTCCTCTCTCATCAAGTAAAACTGCTCTCAAATGACTATTGCACACAAAAAATATACTGAAGAATATTCTAGGAGAAAACAATCTCTAAATACTCTTCCAATCAAACTTTATTTCACCTCTTCACTTGCTACACAAAATGCTGGGTGAAACATAATTCAACTAACTGTTGCAACACCTGCAAACTTCTTCAGAAAATCTATATGTCACAAATCTCACAACTTGCACATGATCCTCCAATCTCACACTCACTCAGCACATCAAGAGCATCAAACATTATATCATTGAGCTTTATCCAATATATGGATTAACTGAGATAATCAAATCAATAATTACACATAACTATAGATCTCCATAAGATCTGTTCATATGCTTGATTTTATCCGGAGTCAGCTCATTGACTTGATCAACCCGCTAGCTCCACTTCATGAAGGATATTGTCAGTGTTAATAACATTATAGAAGTTCATTAACATTTTTTTGACATTGAAATGATTAGTCCTAAACAAGATAAGCCAGAAAAACAAATAAAAACTCGATGTGCATGAGGAATGCAGAGAAAAACATGATTTAGGCTATAATCATAGGCACAAAACTAGCTGATCTTGACTAGATGCATGCATAAGTTTGCTTCCCAGTGACTCGAGCCTCTCAATCGCATGCATAGGTTTGTCTCCATGTAACATTGACATAGGAAAAGAAAACTCAAACTAATTCAGGCAAGATCTTTTCCAAACATCTTTGACACCTTCATTATAGCAACATCCCTAGCACCTCTAGCATTAACAACCAACCATCAAACAATCTCCAACACTTTTATAAACATCTATAACACATGCAACAACATCTCAACACATGTAACAACAACTCCATTGCCTCCAACACATGTAGAAGCATGTCCAACACCCATAGCAACAATTCCAAGTCATCCAACTGCCTCCAATACCTGTAGAGGTACGTCCAACACAAGTAGTAGTAGCAACACCTATAACAAACCAACACAACATGTATCGAAGCCATATATGCTGTCTTCCATTCCTCCAGTAGGTCTTATCATAACCATGTTCACATCAATGCCAACCAACAAGAACACAAAGCCAAACAGTCATCACATTCATCACACATCATGAGGAGGACTAGCAACAACATTAGGTTGACATAAGGCATATGATGAAAAATACCAAGATCCCGTTGACATCAATGTCAACAATACAATGCCAACATACACTATGAATCTGTACAAGGAAGTGAAATATCATATTTAAAAAAGAATACATGGTGGGTCCATGTCAAATTCAATAGATTATAGTTAACAACAAAGAAAATATGGATAAAAGGCACATTGCAGATTCAGAATATGGCTAGTAGGTATGAGATTTCCCTTGTAGTCTTCATCATACAACTCCATCATATCTTAGTGGGGTAGAGTTCATGAGTAATGTTGTAAGTTTTTTTGACACCATTAAAGGTTACAAAATCTTTTAAAAATTTTCTAATTAATGTTCTAGCCAAATTTGGAAGCATATGCAAATTTTGGGGAAAACTCGTTATTATATGAATTGCTGGGTTAAAAATTAATATTGATTTTTTTTTTAAATAAATTTAATTTTGTAAAAATATATTTTTATATCTCTATTCCTATTTCACAATTTTCCATCTATTACCCCCTCTGAAAACCACTATTTATATTGATTTGAAATTTTATGAACATATAGTCATATTTTTATGAAATGAGCTTACAGGAGAAATATTGAGGTAAAAGGAGGCTGAGTAAAATGAGGTAAACTGAGCAAAGAAATAATGTTTTATGCACGAGAACATAAAATTTGGATGAATTCTTGAGTAAAAATGGGAAACTAAAATATATTTTACCAATAATGGAAAAAGAACACATGGTTTTCGAAACCATGGGAAGGAAATCAGTCGATGGTTTCATGAAATATGTTTATGAATTTTATTTATTCATAAATATATAAATTCAAGACAAAACAAGACATGGTTTTCAAAACCATGGGAAGGAAATCAGTCGATGGTTTTATGAAATATGTTTATGAATTTGATTTATTAATAAGTATATAAAATCAATGTAAAAAAAGACATGGTTTTCTACAAGAGAAATGGTTTTTCAAGATACCATAGGCATAAATTATTTTCTATGGAAGTATAGACATATGGCTTAGGTTAACAAAAAATCATTGGTCAATTCAAGCATTAGAGGTTCAAAGGTCACCTACAAAAAAAGGATTAGTCAACCATATTATAGACATGATTTTAGCATTTGAAGGAGGAGGAAGATCAATAGTAATTCTTATTCATATTTAGAGATAAATATATCAACATTCAAAGAACACCTAAGAATAGGATATCAAAAACCTGAGATCAAAGTGCAGTTTTCCAGTAGGCAATTTAAGCAACTCAAGGATTCAAGGCAGAAGACTTGCAAACAACTCCAAATTTCCTGCAGTTTTTTAGAGATTATTTTTATGTTTGATTTATTGTTCATATTTTTATTCGAGAAAGCTAGACACAGCTAACTTGATGTAATGTTCTATATATTCTTTGATTTGTAATGAACAGTGGTTGGATTTTGATGCCAAAAACCATGTCGATTTGTAGAACTTTTATTACAGAATTCCTAATTGAAGTATTCTAGCCCCAGTTCATGAAAAAAGTGTTTTTCCTATATAATTTTCTAATGCTTTCATACTTTATTTTTGCACATGTTCAAGGTAATATAGGAGATCTTGGTAAGAATATACTAAGTGTCAATCTCTCTGAAAGCCTCTAGTAAAGTTATAATCATTTAAAGAGATTAATTAACCGAACTGTCTGTCTTGGTTAATTCCTCTCCATATTTTAATTGTTTCCTTCTGTCATCTCTTGAATGTGTTCTGTTTGGCTGTATAAATATTCTATACACATCCACTATGTCTGGTTAATTAAGTATTCAGTATGACTACTTAATTATCATGAATTCTCTTATACTCTTTTGTCAAATTATTTAAAAATCATTTTATTCCATAAAACTAGATGCTAGCACTTTGATCAACGACACTACAAGAGAGGGATTTATTTATGGGCATAGATTGTACAATCATCAACAACCACCAAAAATAAGTCATAGATATTTCCATTGTGCTCCATAGGCTGTTGTTCAATGAAAATGAACAACGTTAAAAAAGGCCTCGTAACATTTGAGAAAGCCCCCTCTGGTTCAAGAGCCAACTTGAACCTAAAGATTGGTCGAGTTGGTATCTCAGCATAGTTTTGTAGCCAAGAACTACCTTCAAGAAACAAATACAACATTTGGCGCCATTGTCAGGGAGCGAAGTAACAAAGAGATCTTTCCATGAAGAATGATAAAGACTAGATCTATTCTTTGTTGGTGAACAAGGAGTATGCATTCGATAATGGTTGCAATTCCTTCACCTAGCGACTCCACTTTTTTATATGGCGATTCCACTGGTTTGAAATGTCAATTGCATTGAGAAGTAAATTTCTCTTCCTTTCTAATATGATCAGAAATTTCTGATGCTTACATAGGATGAAGTCTTCAAGTTTTAGTTGTAAGTATCAGTTACCTATGGAGTTTGTCTTTCATGTAAATATTTTTCACATCTTTAGCTGCATGCAAAATGATGTGCCAATTAATCCACTTCCCACGTGGTTACACCAGAAATTTGATTACTCCTAACAATCTAGATTTTCAGCTCAGTTATATAGAGGTGTGCGAAATTGAATTAGTTAATTTTAGATTCCATGTGTAGTAGATCATTCAGTTTGGGTGTGCAATTTATGGATTGATTCAATTTAGATCAACAATTATTTTAGTTTGGATTTTAGTTGCAGTATGTAGTTTGGTGTTCTTGAAGTGAAATAAGTTGTAGGAGATGGGAATAAGAACAATGGTTGACTATTGACTCCACTAACCCAATAGATTTGGCATACTGTTGTTTTCTCAAATATATTAGTCCTTACTATGTAATAGTTTCAATGTTGAAGGTATGTTAAGAAAAGGAATGGTACAAATTGCTGGTTACAGGTTTCAGATTAAAGTTGTAGATTACAGCATATATTGTTTCAGTTTAAGCAGAACATGTTTCAGGCCATAGATTGAAGGTTTGAGAGTGCAGAGATTAATTTTCTTATGATAGGACTCCATGCCCAATGAGTTCAAGACAACTGATCTACCAAGTTCTCTGCGTCCCACAGGGGGAAGCAGTCCCCAAATGGAGCCTATGTTGTAAGTTTTTTGATGCCATTAAAAGTTATAAAATGTTTTATTTTTTTTTAATTAATTTTATGGCTAAATTTGGAGGCATATACAAATTTTGGGGAAAAATCGTTATTATATGAATAGTTGGTTTGAAAATTAATATTTATTTTATTTATTTTTAATAAATTTAATTTTACAAAAATGTTATTTTATACTTTTTATAAAAATGATTATTTAAAATATTAAATATTAATTTTATATCACTATTCATATTCATGCCACATATAGCCACCAAGGAGCAAGTCAAAGCGAAAGCCTATTCGACTTTTTACCTTTATTGCTTTTTACAACTATCATCCTCTCATTCATTTGAGACCACCACCACCCCCCCCCCCTAAACCATTTACCATCTACTAATTAGATTGATTTGAATTTTATGAATATCAGACGGGAAGGTGAGGTATGCAAGCAAATTTATATATTATAAGTTTGTACGAAAGCAGATAATGGGGCGAGGGCTTTTATAACCATATTTTTATGAAATGAGCTTACAAGAGAACTATTGAGGTAAAAGGAGGATGATTAAAATGAGGTGAGGTATGCAAGCAAATTTATATATTATAAGTTTGTACGAAAGGAGATAATGGGGCGAAGGCTTTTATAAACATATTTTTATGAAATGAGCTTACAAGAGAACTATTGAGGTAAAAGGAGGATGATTAAAATGAGGATGGAGTTTCCAATGCTAGAAATAAATGTTTCTTCCTTATGGGAAGATTTCACAGAGGTAAAAATTAAAGTTTACAGAGCAAAGAAATAATGTTTTATGCTATGAATTTAAGGAGGAAAATAAATTATGAAGAGGAAATGCACTAAAACATAAAATTTGGATAAATTCTTATCCAAATATTTTACACAAGTAGAAAAGGGAAACTAAAATATATTTTATCAATCATGGAAAAAGAACATATGGTTTTCAAAACCATGGGAAGAAAATTAATTGATGGTTTTTTGAATTTTATTTATTCATAAATATATAAATTCAAGTCAAAACAAGACATGGTTTTCAAAACCATGGGAAGGAAATCAGTCGATGGTTTTATGAAATATGTTTATGAATTTGATTTATTCATAAGTATATAAAATCAAGGTAAAACAAGACACAATTTTCTACAAGAGACATTGTTTTTCAAGATACCATAGGCATAAATGATTTTATATGGAAGTATACAAATATGGCTTTATAGGTTAGCAAATTTTTGGGAAATATTTTTATCAAAATATTTTATTCCTAGATAATTAAAGAATTATATTTTTGAAAATTAAAGAGTGACAAAAAATCATTGGTCAAGTCAAGCATTGGAGGTTCAAAGGACACTTAGAAAAAAATGATCAGTCAACCAGATTATAGACATGATTTTAACATCTAAAGAAGGAGGGAGATCGATAGTCATTCTTATTCAGATTTAGAGGTAGAGATATCAACATTCAAAGGACACCTAGCAGCAGGAGATCAACAAACTAAGTGCATTTTCCAACAGATAGTTTAAGAAATTCAAGAGTTCAAGGCGGAAGAATTGCAAAAAACTCCAAATTTCCTACAGTTTTTTAGAGATTTTTATTTTTATTTTTGATTTATTGTTCATATTTTTATTCCAGAAAGCTAGACATAGTTAGATTGATGTAATGTTATATATAGTATTTGATTTGTAATGAACAGTGGTTGGCTTTTAATGCCAAAAACTCTGTCGCTTTGTAAACAAATTATTACATAATTCCTAATTGAAGTATTCTAGCTCCAATTCATGACATAATTTGTTTTTCCTATATGTTGTTCCAGTGCTTTCAGACTTTATTCCTACACATGTTCAAGGTAACATAGTAGATTTGGGTAAGAATAGATTGAGTGTCAATCTCTTTGAAATCTACTTGCAAAGTTATAATCATTTAAAGAGATTAATTAACTGAACTTTTTGTCTTGGTTAATTCCTATACATATTTTAATTGTTTCCTTCTATCATCTCTTGAATGCGTTTTGTTTGGCTGTAGAAATATTCTATACATATCCACTATGTCTGGTTGATTAAGTATTCAATATGACTACTTAATTATAATGATTTCTCTTATATGCTTTTGTCAAATTCTTTAAAAATCATGTTATTTTGTCAAACTGGATGTTGACACTTTGACCAAGGAATCTACAAGAGAGGGATTTATTTATGGACATATATCATACAATCAACCACAAACACCCACAATAAATCATAGATCTAGCTATTGTGCTCCATACAATGTTGTCCAGTGACAATGAACAACATTAAAAAATGCTTTGTAAAATTTGAGGAAGCCCCTCTGGTTCAAGGACCAACTTGAACCTAAATACTGATCGAGTTGGTTTCCCAGCGTAGTTTTTCAGCCAAGGACTACCTTCGAGAAACATATACAACATTTGGCACCATTGTTAGGGAGCATGCTACACAAAAATATCGTCACCATGATTAATTGCAGTCAGTATGGGTCTATCATCACTTATACTAGCCTCCTAAGCAAGTCTCAAACCTTAACTCTTCATGTCAAGCTTTACAAATGAGAGAAAGACATTGAAAATCAATATTACTCTGGTTCCGCACTTTCTCCTATTTTTACTTGCGGACCCGCACCCTTTGTTCATATTACCTACGTACCTGCACGCTATGTCTGTAAAGGGGTGGGTGTGTACCCCTGTAAAAGTCAAAAAGGCGCAAGTTTATCCTAAAAAACTCACTTTTGGGTTAATTCTAGATGTTTCTAGAAGGATTTTGACGTGGATTGTTCGCTCCAAGGTGGTTCATGCATCCCAAAAGAGAAGGAGCTATCCCTTTGACGGAGGGCTTTATCCCTTTGAAGGA